>PJEN01007206.1:0-101552 GCA_004024605.1 Pteronura brasiliensis | reverse complement strand
CCAGGCCTCTCCTTTGGGGCTGCAGCCGGGCTGTCTCCAGGGGGCTTCGCCAGCCGCCGAGGCTCGGTGTTCTAAGGCCCCCGAGTAGATGTGACTCGGCCTCGTTCTCCTTTACTGCTTACTCCTGCCCTCATCTGTGTGTGGATCTCCCTTTTCTTCTTTCAGTTCCTATTAGATTTTTACAGAATCAATGCAGTGTCTTTTCCCTCTGAAGCGGAAAGTTCGACTGCCGTGAAACTTTTGTTCTAAAACACCTCGGTAGCATCTTCACTGGAGAGCTGAGTGTTTTTGAAGACATCATGTTTCATGCAAATAAACCATGTCTACAAAACTATCCTTTTGTGAGAGCCATTACTGTCTAAATCCAGGCTAATTTCTTCCCCAAACTCAATTTTTGACCACATTCCCTGACAATACGTGATTGACTTATCCGACTCCCAGGCCTGCAACACGGACAGGCACGGTCTGTCCTCAGGAGACTTACTATTATGCCGCAGTCAGATGGGTCCTCCTTGAAGATATCTTGCATAGATATTGTTTCTTCCTTTTTATAGCTGTTTTCTAAGCCTGAAATAATTGAAGACAGGAAGAGATAAACCTAAGGAATATCTTGAGTAGAGGAGAATTAAAGTGTTGAAAATACACAAGACCCATGTGTGTTTCAAACAGTCACCACTGCATGACCACATAACATGAAACTGAGAACAATACTGGTGAATAAACACACAAACTTTAGAATAATATCAACTAGAAAAAAACTCAAAACACGGAGGACATTGCGAGATGGATAGAAGTGAGTTGGGGAAAATAGGAGGGGAAGACAAACCATGAGAGACTGTGGACTCTGAGAGACAAACTGAGGGTTTTGGATGGGAGGTGGGTCGGGCGTTGGGTGAGCCTGGTGGTGGGTATTAAGGAGGGCACGGATTGCATGGAGCACTGGGGGTGGTGCATAAACAATGAATCTTGGAACACACACACACAAAGTTAAAAAAAATCTCAAAAAAGAAAAATAAATAATGATGGGCTTTGCAGAAAACATGAGTGGAAATCATTACAAAAAAAAAAAGAAAAAAAAAAAAAAAAGGAGAGAGAGAGAGAAAATCATGACAAAGACCACAAGGTGAAATTTCACCTCCTGTGAGGACAGGAACATTCCTTCCCCGAGGTCAAATCCAAGTACAAAGCAGTAGTGACAGGGCCTGAGGACTGCAGCAGGCTCCCTGGCCACTGGTCTTCTGAAGTTTTCATTCGCTCAAGCAAACGTGCACAACATCAGTGAGATCCTGCTCACTCACTCGCTAGACTTCTCGCACAGAGCCCGTGTCCCCACCTCACCTGGATTCCAGCCTTGGGCAAGTCCTCTGTCTTCCCTCCACAGCTCCCCTCCTTGCTCCCACTGGGAAATCACATCTGCTTGGAAGAACTGACAGCCTAGATCAATGGGAAAATGGTACGTGAATTTATGGAGGAAGGACCATGTGCGCCCTGCACAACAGCCCAGAGAATAGCGCCTTCAACACCGGAAACATGGACAATGGTTCTCAGCCTGACCCTCCACCCCGGTCAGTCAAGACCTTTGCTTGCGGTCAAGACCCCAGCTCAAAGGGGTGCAGAAGGCTCTGCGTGTGCATCCAGAAAGAATGAAATGAGTGTTCTCACAGGGCGGCTACCATTATTTCCAAAGGAGGACGATAACATGCGCTCCACTAGAATACACCGTGGCATTTTATGCGGAAAGTGGTAGAAGATGTTTGGTTTTCAACTGTGCTCAAACTTCACCATAGCGCCCAGAGCAGAAAATATGTAAGATATTGATTTATTCATCCAAAAACTATCCACTATATTCCCAGCATTGTTCTGGGTCTTGGAGAAAGTGCAGTAGAAAGACACACAATTTGAGCCAAGAAGACTATATTCAAATTATTATGTAACAGACCTGATGAAAATAATTTATAAATTTCATCAAGTCAGAGCAGAAGGGCCACAGAGGAGTACGAGTTAGGGCAGAGAGCCACTGGAGCATGTGGAAGCGGCCCTGCCTACAGCTTTATCAATCAATAGATGAACAAGCAAACGGACAGATGGTGGTGGACTCACCCACGGACACCAGATGAGTGATGTTCTCCAGCATCACATCAATGTACAGCTTCCTCTGCGACCTGTCCATCAGGGTCCACTCCTCCTGGGTTAAGTCTATGGCTACATCTTTGAAGGTCACGGACTCCTAGAACATCACAGACAGTATGTTTCAACAGGCCCATGCTCAGTAATCCACAGGAGAGAACTGTGAATGGGATACTGATGGCAAAGGGGGAGCGGTGTGGAGAGGAGGTCAAACTCCATGTGTAGCTCAAATCCCACATGCTCCCGTGCTGACCTGCCTGTGCCTTCCTGACACACTGAGAAACAGACACATACAGTAAGCACAGAACTTCATGATCACAGAATCTCGATGTGAGATCACCCGATGATTTCCCAATAAACTGGCGATTCTGACTAGCTGGTCGGCGACTGTCCCCTCCCTTAGACAGCACTGTGAGGCGCCTGGCTGGCTCAGTGGGAAGCACATGTGACTCTTGATCCTGGGTCAGGCGTGCGAGCCCCGGGTTCACAGAGATCACTAGAAGGACAAATGTATACAGGCTGGGGCTGCAATTTCTACTGAGCTAATGTGCAAACGCTTCTCTCGCCACCACCAAGGGCCACACAACCGATCGGTCCCTTCCCTACGAACAGGCAGAGACGCATGAAGCCAGGCCCACCACGGGCCTACAAAACTCACTTGATCTTTAGAAGAGATCAGAGCAGACAGAATCGTGAGGGGCTCCTGGGGCTGCTCTTCTGGAGCGTGGCCCCACAGTGATGCCTCTGGCAGCGAGCTCTCCATTCTCAACAGCAGCTATCCTCGGATCGGTTCTCTGTGTATTAATCCTGTTTTTCTGTTCAAAGGAAACAGAATCCTCTTAATTAGTTCCAGCCTCTCTTGGTCCTTCAAAAAGTGCTTCAGTATTTTAAATTTTATTTTAATTTCTACACATATTCTGCCAAATGCACAGCTAATTTTTTAAAACTACTCCCCAGGCACTGTTTTCAGAGTTCCAATTTTAACAAAGTTTAATCACAAAGAGGGAAAGTGAGTGAAAGAGATAAGGGTAGTAGAGAGAATTTTAGTCATCTCTGGAAGCTTCCAAACTTCAAGTATATATTAACCGAACTCTGTAAGTTTAAAATTGAGAGGAAAAAATGGTTTCTTCTTTCTTCTCGTACACAGAGGTTTCTTGCATTCTCTGGCAAACAGCGTGAACACCTGTCCCCTCCGGCACCAACCGTGCCCCTCACCACGTTACTAACACTAAGGAGTACACCATTTCCCAACTAAGACCGCACAATGGCTAAGGAAAGAAAATCCTGCCCATCTGTCCTCTGCAAGGACACCGTGAACGGAGAATGAGATATATTCGTGTGAATGTTGCGAAGGAGAGGACTTCCTGATCAATCCCTGACCAAACGCAAGTATCTGTGGGTCCTGAGAACAGTTAAATGGAGCCCAGATCCCCAAGCACAGCCCGATGCGCTGAGAAGACTCAGGCCAAGAGAAGCCTTCCCATCCATGGGCGGCCGAGCTTCCTTCCAGAGAAAGCTCCCATCTCTACTCACCTGCAGTCGCATTCTCAAGAATTCCGCCACCCCCTCGCCTCCTCTGGAGCTCCAGTCACAGAGAGTACAAGCAATATGCAGGAAAAGCTGAGCAAGGAAAGAGAAGCCAAGAGACTCCAGTCTTACCTGCCATTCCCAGACACCCTGATTGTGAATCCCGGAGACCCCTCATGCAACCCCGACTCCCCCTACAAGAGCATGCCATGGGCCCTCAGAGCAGTGGGGGGGCTCTCACATCTGCCTGAGGCAAATGTGAGAAGGCTTTGGCTACCACTGCTAGTAAGTAAAATATGAATATTCTTTGCTATTTTCAGACAAGGGAATGAAAATCACTCAATTTATAAGTTAACCAGCAAGTTGTTTTTGTTTTTTGAGGGGTTTTTTTAAGATTTTATTTTAGAGAGAAAGACAGCAGGACCAGGAGGGACAGAGGGAGACCCCATGTTGAACATGGAACCTGACCCAGGGCTCGATCCCAGGACTCTGAGATCAGGATCTAGCCTGAAACCAACTGCACCACCCAGGCACCCCGCAGACAAGGAAATGAAAATCAGTGAGCTTAACCAGGAAGTTTTTCATAGGGTTATTCAATTCCTTTCCTGATCCCCAAACCTAAAAGCCCCTGACTTAGAAAATGTAGAATGCAGGCATTATATGAGGAAATTTATTTATTCAATCTAACATTTTGGTAAAGTTGTACCTGTAATACTGTCCTACGTTAATCAACAGCGCAAACAACACTTCAGCATTTCACAAATCTTATATTTAACAATATTGTAAACTTGGGGTGCCTGGGTGGCTCAGTGGGTTAAGCCTCTGCCTTCTTCTGCTCGGGTCATGATGCCAGGGTCCTGGGACAGAGCCCCATATCAGGTTCCCTGCTCCTTGGGGAGCCTGCTTCTCCCTCTGCCTCTGTATGTGTGGATCTCTATCTCTCATGAATGAATAAAATCTTTTTTTAAAAAGCCTCTTAAAGAAATAAAAAACATAAAAATATTGTAAACTTTATGAGATGCCTGGGTGGCTCTATCAGTTAAGCGTCTGCCTTCTGCTCAGGTCATGATCCCAGGGTCCTGGGATCAAGCCCCAAGACGGGCTCCCTGCTCAGTAGGGAGTCTGCTTCTGCCTCTGCCTCTCCCCAAGCTTGTGCTTTCTCTCTCTCAAATAAACAAAATTTTTTTAAATAAATAAACAAGTTTTGGCAAACTAAATTCTTACAAAAATATTGTTAGTACTTAACTGTATTTCATGGAAAAATGGTATTATACCACAAACAAAAGCAGACTTAACTCACCTCCTTATACCTAGACTCCAAAAATAAGGAAGACAAAATAAAAGTTTAATAAATATGATTCTCTGCTTGGAAATTTACATACATTCATTAACCCTTACAAAGACTGCTGGCTACAGACTGAATGCCCCGCCCCCTCTGCCCCACACAAATCCACTCCTCAAAGCCCAACTTCCCAACGGGGTGGTGCCTGGAGGTGGTTTAGAGGTAGTCATGACAGCAGGCCCCCCAGGAAGGAACCGGTGACATTATTAGAGGAACACACCAGAGCTCTCAGCCACGCTGGGACTCAGTGAGCGCCAGGCTTCTCCAAGCCCAGAACAAGGCTGTCACCAAGTCCCAAATCTGCTGACACCCTGGTCTTGGGAGTTTCCAGGCTCCAGAACCGTTAAAGTAAATGTGTGCGGTCTAAGCCACCTCGTCTGAGGTCTTTGTTACCAGCCGCCCAGAATGACTAAAACATGAACTTCTGTAGCAAATGACACGAGTGTTGTTTGCTGTTTCGGAAAGCTTTAGTAGTGTGACAAACTTCCACGGCTAAAGACTGACACAGCTAGCACTTGAATTTGGTCTGTTTCCCCAACTCCAGTTTCCACACACGGTCCTCTTCAGGGGTACAAGCCACCCCTCGGTCTGGGCAGGAGCGCCATGTCAGATCACGAACCAGAGACGCCTGCAGCAAGCCCTGCTGGCCCCCCTTCCGCAGCTGCTCGGAAATCACTCCTCCTACCAGCGGCCCCTGTAGTCTGCCAACCCTTAATTCCACCATCTTTACTGCCCACTTCGATCCCCATGGGCTCCCTTCCACATGCATCTGCGACAAAATAATGCAGTTTTGTTCCAACTGCCTATGCAAGCCCTGCCCAGTACCTGGTTACGTGGCTTGTGCTCCAAAATACCGGAGATCAAGACTCCCACTTGGTTAGTTCTGCCCCACCCCACTGATCCAGCCATTTCTTCCACCTGGTTAATGACTGACACCGGGTAACAGACAATAGTCTTATTTCTCAAAATCCAAACATTCAAACACATAGTCTTTTTTTCACACCAGTAACTAATTCTCTGGCAGCGACTGGGTGTGTTCTGACACTCTCTTCCTGGAGTCAACATCAGATCCCACAAAGCCCCCCTCTACGCCACATGCCAGCCACAAAAGTAGCACTGGCCTATTCACACTTCTGCTGGGCGTACCGCAGGCTCAGGAGTTCCCACACCCCCCAAATGAGGTTTGGTAATTTTCTAGAATGGCTCTAGAATCTAGGAAAAACTTCACTTAGGCTTACTGGTCTGTTATAAAGGACAAAAATGAGTCGTCAGATATAGAGGTACATGGGGGAGGTCCCAGAGGGTCCCCAGTGCATTATCCCTGTCCCCAAGGAGGTGGGGTGCATACCCTCCAGCAGGCGGAAGCTTTCGCCAACCTGGAGAGTCTCCAAAACTGGCTGGTTAAGAGTTTATAGAGCTCGACCTCCAGCAAGCTCTCCCATCCCAGAGGCCACCAGGTGGGCTGCTATCATCTACAGGCACAAATTTATTCTTAACACTCTCCAGCTTTAATTTCTTTCATGCTTCCTCACTGGCCCGGAAAGCCTCCTGCCTGCTGCCCCAGCCCATTCACCCAGCTCCCCTGACTGCGGTCTGCTCCCAGCTCCTGGGGCACAAAAGGTTTTGCTTGTCTCAGCAATTTTACACAACTTCTGTTCTCATGAAAAAACTAGTCTCTCAAAGTATTCGTACCTCCATGAATATTCCTAAGACTTTGCTCAAATAATTTTTTTTAAAGTTTGTATTTGTTCATATTGGGGGGTGGGGGGAGAGCACAAGTAGAGGGAGAAGCAGGTTCCCCAATGAGCAGGGAACCCAACATGGGACTCGATCCCAGGACCCTAGGATCATGACCTGAGCCAAAGGCAGACGCTTAACCAACTGAGCTACCCAGGCACCCCTGCTCAAAGAAATTAACTAAAATATCTATTTTACACAAGTGTTTTCTTAAAGGATGTAACATCCTTTAGGATTATGTACACAGCTTTTTAAAATTTCTTTAAATTATCTTTCCTAAATTAGCCTTTAAACATCACACAGTCTGACAATCCATCCTTCTTATTCTCTAGTAGAACTACTGTCTGGCACAAGCCTTGCTCCAAGTCCCCTCCCGCACACGCCTCTCTGCGGGAGAGGTCATCACTGCCGCAAGAACACTGCAGCGTGACTTGGCAGGCAAGACCGCAGCACAAGAGAGAACCCTGGAGACTAAGCACTTCATTACCTTAAATGCTTGCTATAAAAAGAACACTCACTTTTGAGAGTTAGTATTGATTCGCTTTTATATTTGATATAAATTCACAAAGAAAACAAGACAAATCATTCTTTCTGGAATCAAATGCCTGTGCCTAAAATGAAAACATACTGCCTGATAATTTTCTTCAGAAGTAATTTAATCTTTTATATATTAAGGTAGGTCCTAAGGCTTACCAACTTTTTCGTTTTATTAAAAAATATTTGAAACACATCCTATTTATGGGAAAATTAACACTGAAAGTACAAATTATTCTTGGGAACCTCTAATATTTTGAAGCATGTCAAGTATTACAGTCACTAGGATTCCAACAAAACCTGACTTGAAATGGGTGCTGGATGGTCTTTCTCTCTTCCCAGGGGTAAGGAAAGAGCAGAGTCTGCACAAAGCCTTCATTTGCCTGCATGGAGATGACCAGGAGCGGGTGCTGAGGGCAACTCCCCGGGCCCAGGATACAGCGTCTCCCCCCGCAGGTCCTAACCACAGGCACACCTCGCTTGGTGCACCTTGCAGATAGCTTTTCACAAAGGTGTGTGGTGACGCAATGCTGACTGGCACCATCTTCCCAACAGCATTTGCTCACTTTGTTCTCTCTGTGTCACAGTCTGGTAATCCTCACAATGTTTCAAATATTGTCACTGTCCTATTTGTTACTGTGCTCCTGATGATACTGTGTGATGTGACGTGATCTTGATGATGTGCGTGTTTGATGATCCTACTGCACTTGTTCTGGGGTGCCATGAGCTGTGCCTCTATCAGATGACTAACTTAATGCTGTGGAGAGCCTAGGGGGCTCTGTCAACGAAGCGTCTGCCTTCAGCTTAAAAAAAAAAAAATCACTGTTGTGTATGTTCTGACTGCTCCACTTAGCTGTCCCCCCATCTCTCTCCCTCTCCTTGGGCCTCTATTCTACAAGATACAACAATATTGATCTTAGGCTGATCAATAACCCTACACTGGCCTCTTAAGTATTCAAGTGAGGAGTTCCGCATCTCTCACCACATCAAAAGCTAGAAATGATTAAATGTAGTGGGAAAGGCCTCCTGTGCCCAACAGTTAGCCATGTTGTGAATACAAAGGAGAAGTTTTTGAAGGCGATTAAAGGCACTAGTCCCGTGAACACAAGAATAAGAAAGTGAAATAAAACAAAGTTATTGCTGATATGGAGAAAGCCTGAGTGGTCTGGACGGAACACATTCCCTTAAGCCAAAGCCTGATCCAGAACAAGGCCCAAATTCTCAGTTCTGTGAAGGCTGAGGCAGGCGGGGAAGCCGCAGAGGGAAAGTCTGAAGCCTGTGGAGCTTGGCTGGTGGGATTAAGGGAAGCAGCCGTCACCCTGACGTGAAGGACAAGGTGAGGCCGCAGGTGCCCACGGAGACGCTGCAGCAAGTCATCCAGGAGATCCAGCTCAGAGAACTCAGGAAGGCGGCTACACTCAACAACGGTCTGCCAGTGTAGACCAAACAGCCTTCTGTCGGGAGACGACGCCATCTAGGATTTCACAGCCAGAGACAAGTCAATTCCCGGCTTCAGAGCTGCGAAGGACAGGCTGGCTCCCCTGTGAGGGGCTGATGCAGCCGGTGACTCTAAGTGGAAGCCAGTGCCCACGTCCCATTCTGAAAATCCTAGGGCCCTTCTGCATCGCGCTCAGTCTATCTGCCTGGGCCCTACAAATGGAACGACATGGCCTGGATGACGGTGCGTCTGTCTACAACACAGTTCACTGAATATGGTAAACCACCATCAAGGAACTACTGCTCAGGGGTGCCTGGGTGGCTCAGTGGGTTGAGCCTCTGCCTTCAGCTCAGGTCATGGTCCCAGGGTCCTGGGATCGAGCCCCCCCCCTCCGCTCAGCGGGGAGCCTGCCTCCCCCTCTCTCTCTGTGCCTGCCTCTCTGCCTACTTGTGATTTCTGTCTGTCAGATAAATAGGTGAAATCTTCAAAAAAAAAAAAAAAAAGGGAGGAAAAAAAAAAAAGGAACTACTGCTCAGAAAAAAGACTCTTTTCAAAATGCGACTGCTCATGGACAACGCGCCTGGTCACCCAAGAGCGCTGATGGAGACGGACCGTGAGAGTAACGTGGTTTTCATGCCTGACACAGCATCCATTCTGCAAAACGGCAGGGGAAATGGGGACACAGACATGGGCTCAAGACCCAGAACTTTGATAAATTATAGGGGGAAAAAAGTTTACAAGGATCTCTATAGGGGGGGAAAAAAAAAAAACAACAGTAGAGTTCCCCACCCCCTTTAAATTATAGGCTCAGACTGCCTGGGTGGCTCAGGCGGTAAGTGTCTGCCTTAAGATCTCAGGGTCCTGGAATGGAGCCCCCCCTCCTGCCAGGCCCCAAAGCCATTGGGCTCCCTACTCAGTGGGGAGTCTGCTTCTCCCTCTGCCTCTGACCCTACCCCCCACCTGTGCGCTCTCATTCTCTGTCTCAAATAAATTAATAAAACCTTTTAAATAATAAATTAAAAAAAAAAAAAACTGTGGGCACAGTTATAAATATGAAAGAGCTGAAAAAGTATTTGTTGTTAGGGAAGAAAAGGTGTAGTGCTGGAAAAGCAATGATAGTAGAAACTGACAAGTGCTGCTGGCAGTCATTCATGAAGAGGACTGGGGAGACCAGTGCAGAGAAAGAGCATGTGCAAATGTCCTGAGGTGAGGCAAGCCTGACAGGACCATGAACTAGCAAGTGGTCTGTGCACTAGAACAGTGAGTCACAGTTACATCCCTCTAGTGACACTTAACAACTGAGGGTTGTTTTTTTTTTTTAATATTTTATTTATTTGTTTGACACAAAGACAGAGATCACAGTAGGTAGAGAGGCAGGCAGAGAGAGAGGAGGAAGCAGGCTCCCTGCTGAGCAGAGAGCCCAATGAGGGGCTCGATCCCAGGACCCTGGGATCATGACCTGAGCCGGAGGCTTTAACCCACTGAGCCACCCAGATGCCCCAACAACTGAGGTTTTAATATTACATTTCATTTCTATTTTGTTCAGTGTTCATGTCTAGCAAACAAATACTAAAATCGGTTTGTACATTTTTCTGGCAAACAAAAGACCACATGGAAGCTTCTCTGTAAAAGGAAAATGGACAGAAGTGTTAAGATACACTTGCTGACACAGAGCTCCTTACATTCACCCCAATTCAGTTATATCGGAGAGGCAGAGAGTCAAGAAGGGAGACGCTAATCTTAAAGCATCAAGGTTAAAGATATTTGAATTGGGTCTGAGATAGTTGACTTCTTACTGCTCGTTCTTTCTGTTCTTCAAGTTAGCAGTCCAGGAAAATCGGTATTTATCAGATGTGATGTAAGCAGTGATCATTTCAGAAAACAGTAAGAGAATATCAAATCCCTATGCTCTCCCCTGAAGACACCCACGAAAAAACCCATACAAAGGCAAACTTCCCATGATTATGTGAAGAAATTCACAACCTCCATGAGAAGTGGTCTAAGATAATCTCCCTTACAATAAGCACTGCTTCTGCAGGGATGCCTCTTCTCCTGCAGAAGGGATGCAAGGAAAGACTCAGACATGGTTCAGTCTGGTTTGCTCAGACCACCCACCTTACGGGCTCCGTTTGTCACAGGGAGCTATGCAACCCATACTGACTCAAGAGCACTCCCAGGCACATACTCTACAAACCTAAACGCTGAGGATGTGATGGAGAAAGTGGCCCCAAGGCTGGATGGGTTACACAGAGTTCTATCCCTTGATGCCTATGTAAGCAGAGAGGCAATGAAGGAAAAGGGAAGGGAGAGTCCAGATGTCAAGACTACTTGATCACCCATGGCGTAAAGTCCTGGCTCCTGACTCAGAGTCCACCTCCCAGCAGGTCTGAGAAGGGTAAGCTGAGCCCAGGGTAATGGAGATTTGGAGACTTGGAGGAGCACTGGGCCCCCCTTCTAAGGACTCCAGAGTGGCTACTGTTCTATTGCCTAACAGAAAAATATCTTCCAAATTCTCGATTGATTTGAGCTCAAATATTAGTATTTTTTTAAAAAGATTTTATTTATTCATTTGACAGGCAGAGATCACAAGTAGGCAGAGAGGCAGGCAGAGAGAGGGGGAAGCAGGCTCCCCGCTGAGCAGAGAGCCCGATGCGGGGCTCAATCCCAGGACCCGGGGATCATGACCCGAGCCGAAGGCAGAGGCTTTAACCCACTGAGCCACCCAGGCGCCCTCAAATATTAGCATTAAATTAATGTAAAAGTTTTGAGAAAGCCATGGGGCGCCTGAGTGGATGAAGCGCCTGCCTTCGGCTCAGGTCATGATCCTGGGGTCCCGCTCAGCGGGAAGCCTGCTTCTCCCTCCCACTCCCTCTACGTGTGTTCTCTCTCGCCGACTCTGTCAAATAAAAAACAAAATCTTAATAAAAAAGATTTCGGTGTTAAAGCCAGAAGGGCGTCCTCGCTCATAACGATCTCTGGGAGGCTGTGCCGCGTGAACAGATGCGATCTGGTGTCCGATTCCAACCCGCTCAAGCCCGGTGTTTCCGAAGAAGCCACGAAAGAGGAGATACTAACTCCCATCTCCACGCTGCAGTCTATCAAGGCTGTACATGAAACTACTGAAATCTGAAATCTGAAATCCAATCCGACGACTGCTTTTCCACGCTCACGGGACACCTCCCTACAATGGAGGCTCGCCAGAGGCAGCTGCGCGGCGAGCGCGGACCCCGCGGAGGAGCCGGCGCCCCGGGACCTGACCTTGCACGTGGACGCGACTCCACAACTCCGCGGCGGGGAGGAGGCGCCCGCACCCCGGCCGCGCCGCAGCCAATGAGGAGCCACCACACTTCAAACTCCCGGTCTCCTCCAATGGACTTTTCGTTCACAGCGACCTTCCCAACTTACCCCTTTCCTTCCGAAAACCCCTGCCTCTCCTTTGTTCCCTGCTGGCCCGAGTCCCCCGACGCGGCTCTGCCCCGGACGGCGATTCCGCCCCACACCCCAACGCTCCCCGCTGGGAACGGCCGGCGGCCCACTTCCCGGTTAACAATGGGGAACAATGAGCATCCGTGCCGACTGTCCTCGGATGCGAGGAATTAATTTCTCATTAACGAAAAGCAAAAGCCACGCATTTCCTACACGGCCCCCCCGAACGGGAAGCAGACCCCGACCGCAGCATCCCCACTTCCCCACGCAAAACACTCCGAGAGCCCCGCCGCCCGCCGAACCCCGCCGACCCCCGCCGCCGCCCCGCGCCGCCCCAAGACCGCCCCAGCCGGACCCCCGCGCCCCGCCGGCCCAGACAACGGGGGCCGCGCTCACACCTGTCACCCCAACCGGGGCGCGTCTGCGCACGCGGGGCACGAGGCCGCGCGCCTCCCGGTCTCACCTGGAAGTGCCCCCCAACAGCTCCCGGGCGCAGGGGAGCGGCGGCCGGCTCCCGCGGACACCGAGCAGCCGCCAACCGACCCGAGCGGCCAGCCGGCCGGCGCGCGCCACCGACCGTGGAGCCGACCGGAAAGTCTGCGGCCGCCTCTTCCTACCTCCCGACGCACCCGGCCCCGGCTCCGCCCCACGCCGGCCGCGCCCCGGCCCCGCCCCACGCCGGCGTCCCGGCTCGCCCCACGCCGACGTCGCGGCCCCGCCCCACGCCGGCTGCGGCCCCGCCGACGTCGTGGCCCGGCTGCGCGCTCGCTCTTTCCAGGCCCCGCCCCGCGCAGGCCCCGCCCCCGCCCCTCCGCCGACTTCCCAGCCCGGCTCGGCGCTCGCCTTCCCGGGACCCCGCCCCACGCCGGCCGCGGCCCCGCCCCTCCGCCAATGTCCCCACTTCGCTCCGCCGTCGCCCTCCCCTAGCCCCGCCCCTCCGCTGACGTCCCGTCCCCGCTCCGAGCTCGCCCTCCCCGGGCCTCGCCTCACGCTACCCGCACCCCAGCCGCGGCCCCGCCCCTCCGCTGACGTCCCGTCCCGACTCCGCGCTCGCCGTCTCCAAGCTCCTCCCCAAGCCGACCGCACCCCGGCCCCGGCCAGGCCCCTCAGCTGACGTTCCGTCCCCGCTGTCCGATTACGCTCCCCAGGCCCCGCCCCACGCCGGCCGTATCCCGGCCCTAGCCCCACCCCGCCGCTCTGTCCAGTGTCGGCTCCGATATCGCCCTCCCCAGGCCCCGCCACACGTTGGCCGCGCCCGCTCACTGGCCCCGCCCCACGCTGGCCGCGCCACCCTCTAGCCCGATCCCGCCATCGGAACCCGCCCCCACAAGGCTCCGCCCCAAGTCGTAATTTCCTGGCGCCAGAACTTTTCTTGGCGCGAAGGATCCCCTGCGGTGGTGGGTGGGCGTTGGCGTTGGTGTCGGTGGTTCAAAGCCGCGCTCCGCCGCCGCGTCCCCGCCAGGTCCTCCCGGACGCCGCGGGCCCCGCCCCGCCCGCGCGGAGCTCCGCGGTGCCCTTAGACGCCCCGAGGCTGGCGCTCGGGAGCTGGGGCCGAGCCAGCGTCTGTGCGGCCGGAGTGGCTCCGAGGCCTGCACGCCCGGCCTTCCCTGCGGCCCCGCCCCGCGCCGCGTCCTCCCTCGGGACGCGGGTCCCGGCTCTGCACGCCCCCCCACACCGCAGCCCGCTGGCTCCCGGGCCGCCCCGCACCCCCCGCCCCGGCCCCCGGGACTCTGCCCACCCCGGTCCGGTCCTCGCCGGACACCCGCCTCCCCACGGCCGTCCTCCCGCGGCCGGGTCCTGCGTGAGGCTCTCCCCGGCCGCCCGGCCGCAGCCTCCGCCGGCGGGGACACGACCCCGCCCGCGAACGCCGCGTGCTGCGGGGCCCCCAGACCCGGTCCGCAGCCGTACCTGCCCGCGCGATCCCGCCGCAGACTCAGCGGCTGGGCGGCCGGCGTCCTCGCTCCATCTCCGCGCGCCGAGTGGGCGGGGAGACGAGGCGAGCGGCCCAGCGGGAGAGCCGGGGGGACGCGAGTGAGGCCGAGCGAGGAGAAGTGGGAGGTGCTACGGGATGGAGCCGCGGCCGGGCGCGAGGGCCCTGGGCGAGCCGCGGCGGCCCGGCGGGGAGGGAGGCGGGGAGGACGCGGGAGTCGTGCGGCTCCGAGTCTCCGCATCACTTTCCCCTTTCAGCGGGTTGTGCGGGGCCGGCGGGGAGGCCTCGGAGCTTTCCCTGCCGCGCCCCGTGTCGGAAGCACTAGTGCTCGCCCGTGACGTGCACCGTGTCGTGTGCCCCGCGCGGGAGCTGGGAGCTTCGTATTCGCGGCCGGGCCCGTCCGTCGGCGCGGCGTGCGGCGGCCCGTGACTAGGCTGGCTCCGGCCGACTGCGTGTTTCTCCGCGTTTCTTTGTCCTTTTTCCACAGATGTTGAAGGATGGGCCGGGCTGTCCCGCCGCTCTTGCTCCGGCCCTCGGGGGGACACGTGCAGCTCGTTCCCGGGTTCTGCTGAGGACAAGGCGGTCTCCCCGGTGTCTCGGGGCGCGCGGCACCTCCGCGGTCCCCAGGCCGACACCAGCCTCCCGCGCGTTCAGGGCAGGCTCCCCCTTGGGCAGCGGCGTCCCCCCGGCTCCTGAGCTGACGGAGGAGGTTCTGCAGGGAGTTCGGTACCATGGTCACATGGACGCCCACTCCGGCCTTCCCGGGCAGACGCTGGTGGTCGTGGGTCTCGTTCCCGCTGAGAACATGTCAAGAGACTCAGAGCCGGCCAAGTCCGCGGCTGGTCCGCGGGGACGAAGGCGGTGCCCGGCTTGACTGAGGCATTGGCCTGTGTCTCCGGTGGGCCGGACGCCCTGCCTATTGTTTTCACTTTTCCCGTTTCCCACTAGAAAAAGAAGCTGAAATAGAGGATCTAATGGACTTGGGGAGACACAGTTTAAGAGTGAAAGGGAGTGAACGAATACCGCATTTTGTTAGTCGAGTTTAATTACAATACACACCATACATGATCCGTTCTTCCTCTGCAAATGTTTTTTTCATATAGTACAATTGCAGTGACCTTGTTTCGGTATTTTTAGAATGGAAATAAAAATACGAAGTTGATAAGCCTTCAAGAAATGACATCTAGGGGTGCCTGGGTGGCTCAGTGGGTTAAAGCCTCTGCCTTCAGCTCAGGTCATTATCCCAGGGTCCTGGGTCCTGGGTCCTGGGATCGAGCCCTGCATCCTGCTTAATGGGGAGCCTGTTTCTCTCTCTGCCTGCCTCTCCACCTACTTGTGATCTCTGTCAAATAAATAAAATCTTAAAAAAAAAAAAAAAAAGAAACGATGTCTATGAAGTGTGCACTGTGTGTGAGATATGAAAAATCCACAGGACAAACTTCTTAGGTCCATAATATGTAAGGACTCAAGGAAACTTCATTCATATCTTATTTACCATCATGCATTAGAAACGTGTTTGGGGGCAGCAGGAACTCACTTTCATAGGGTTCATGGTTTTTGTCAGTTACGTCAAGTGAGGCATGGAAACTATCAAATTTAATGTAGGGGCGCGTGCGAGCTCAGTCGGTGACATGTCTTCCTTTGGTTCGGGTCATGATCTCCAGGTCCTGTATCAGTCCCATGTGGGGCTCCCTGCTTGGCAAGGAACCTGTTTCTCCCTTTGCCTGCCTCTCTCCCTGCTTGTGTGCTCTCTCTCTCTGTCAAGTAAATAAATAAAATATTTTTAAAGATTTAATGTAAAAGACTACTTGCTTGGATTTTGTTTACTTGAGACACATTTTATGTCTAGTATAAGTCTTGTTTATATCAAGAAGGATATCTAGAACACATGGTCATGTATTTCTGGCGTAATCCAACTCATTCCTTGGAGCAATATTAGATTACTATTTACATGTGCTTATTGTTCTAGAACGCTGAAAATAGAAATTAGCAAAATATGACAGGACATGAATATTCATCTGGAAAACAATCTGTCATTCAGAAGCAGTTCCTATTTTGGTTCCTATAAATGTGTTTGTGTATATGTTTTCCAGGGAACCTGGACTTAGGATCCCTTTTTTCCTCTGTCCAAAGCCCTGCCTGCAGCAAACATTAGGCCTCAGCCCTGTCTCAGGGCTGACTGCCTTGCTGCCCTTTCTGCTTGCTACCCTCATGTCTGGATTTGTGCTCTTTGTCTACGGCAGTTGACGGACCATGAGAGCAGTCCCCTGGGCATCCTCCTCAGTATTCCCCAGCCATTAGGGGATGACTTGGGGTGGCCTCACTGACTCCCAGGTTCTGGGATGTACTTAGAAAATTCTGGGGAGACCTGGGCAGCTCGGGTCATGATCTCAGGGTCCTGGGATCAAGTCCTGTATCAGGCTCCCTGCTCAGCAAAGAGGCTGCTTCTCCCTTTGCTGATCCCAATCCCCCTGATCGTGCTCTCTCACTCTCTCACTTCCCCTCTCTCTGACAAATAAATAAAATCTTTATTTTTTTAAAAGATTTTATGTATTTATTTGACAGACAGAGATCACAAGTAGGCAGAGAGACAGCAGAGAGAGGGGAGGAAGCAGACTCCCTGCTGAGCAGAGAGCCCAATGCGGGGCTCGATCCCAGAGATCAGATCTGAGCCAAAGGCAGAGGCTTAACTCACTGAGCCACCCAGGTGCCCCTAAAATCTTTTTTTTTTTTTTAAAGAAAGGACTTTTTTTTTTAAAGATTTTATTTATTTATTTGATAGCGATCACAAGTAGACAGAAAGGCAGGGGGAAGCAGACTCCCTGCCGAGCAGAGAGCCTGATGCAGTGCTCCATCCCAGGACCCTGGAATCATGACCTGAGCCAAAGGCAGAGGCTTTAATCCACTAAGCCACCCAGGCGCCCGTAAATAACATCTTAAAAAAAATTTAAAAAGAAAGAAGGAAAATTCTGCACAGGCTGCAGGAGGTGGGGACTTCTCTCAAGACTTGTCTACTTGCCCCAGTGGTGTTTGGGCAATGGGGGTCTTAGGAGATTTGAAATTACTTTGGCGGTCTAAGGATGCCCTTCCGGTACCTTTAAGCAGCCATAAGCCCTTACTGGACCCTGGGTATCTTAGAATGCTTTCCAAGGCTCAGGCAGGGCAAGATCCCATCCTTAAGTCTCCCCTGTAGAAATGGTAGTTCTGGGCATCTGGAAAGGGACTTGAAAATTTCCAGGCACTCATCAGGGGAAATGCCATTGAGGGAGGGAGCGTCTGTATGTTTGCATATCTTGGGAATACTGAGTCATCCTGTCCAGTACATCTGACCCTGATTGGAGGGGGAAATATTATTTAATATTTTATAACCACAGCAGTGATCACTAATTGCAGCAGTAATTATGATAATGCTGAAGAGCATCAATAACAATAATGGTGTTGCTCTTTATGATGATGACAATAATTAAAAACCATCAGAAGAACCTTCAGTAAGCAGGAGAATAGAACACGGGCTCCCGGAGTAAATGATAAAGTGCCCAGAGCAGGACTTACAGAAACGCATGAGTCAGAGTCCCAGTTCTGCCCAGACTTGCTTTTTTTCTCACACGTCACAGGCCATGTTCCAGACAGATTGAAGGTGCGTAGCAGCCCTACAGGGACCAAGTCTGTTGGCAGTATTTTCCCAATAGCATTTACTCACTTTGTGTCTCTGTGTCACATCTGGTAATTCCCGCAATATTTCAAATTTTGTCTTTGGAAGTGGAGCCTGAAGATGGAACTGAATTGCTGCATTTTCTTTCTTTCTCTCTTTCTTTTTTTTTTTTTTTTTAAATTTATTTATTTGACAGAGATCACAAGTAGGCAGAGAGGCAGGCAGAGAGAGAGAGAGAGAGGAAGGGAAGCAGGCTCCTTGCTGAGCAGAGAGCCCGATGTGGGGCTCGATCTCAGGATCCTGAGATCATGACCCGAGCCGAAGGCAGAGGCTTTAACCCACTGAGCCACCCAGGTGCCCCCTTTCTCTCTTTCTTTTAAATTTATTTATTTAAGAGGGAGAGAGTGTGAAAGGGAGAGGGAAAAGCGGGCTCCCCACTGAGCAGGGAGCCCAATATGGGGCTTGATCCCAGGCCCCTGAGATCACGACTGAGCCCCCCAAATGCTCTTAATTGCTGCATTTTCAGGATCAAACTCTAACAAATGAGGAGCTGCTTCTTGTGCATGAGTAAAGGTGGCTCCCTGAGCTGGACTGTATTCCTGGCAAAGATGCTGTGAAGACTGTTGAAATTATGACAAAGGATTTAGACCATCACATAAACCCAGTTGATAAGGCAGGCCCAGGGTCTGAGAGGAACTTTTGGAAGAAGTTGTACTGTGGGCAAAGTTTTATCAAACAGCGTCAGAGAAAATCATGAAAAGGAAGAGTCAATCAATGTGGCAAACTTTAGGGGCACCTGGGTGGCTCAGTGGGTTAAGGCCTCTGCCTTCGGCTCAGGTCATGATCCTAGGGGCCTAGGATTGAGACCTGCTTCAGGCTGTCTGCTCCACAGGGAGCTTGCTTCCCCCTCTCTCTCTCTCTGCCTACCTCTCTGCCTACTTGTGATCTCTCTCTCTCTGTCAAGTAAATAAAATCTTTAAAAAAAAAATGTGGCAAACTTTATTGTCTTATTTTAACGATTGTATTTATGAAACGAGACAAAACCAGAGAGGGAGACAAACCATAAGAGACTCTTAATTTCAGGAAAGAAACTGAGGGTTGCTGGAGGGGAGGGGGGTGGGAGGATGGGGTGGCTGGGGGATGGGTATTGGGGAGGGTATGTGTTGAGGTGAGCGCTGGGTATTGTACAAAACTGATGAATCACAGACTTGTACCCCTGAAACAAATAATACATTATATGTTAATTTAAAAAATAATAACAGAAATATAGTAGTTAAAATACTATATTAAGGGCCATAGTTATAAGTAAGCCGATTGGACAAAAATGTATCTTTGAGTTTTATACACTCTGGTTGGGTTGTTTTCTGGAGCTGAAATACAGATTTTTTTTTTCTAACTTTCCAGTAGAAAGGAAACTGTATTCTCTTTTTTAACTTGTAATCCCAGGCGCTAGGAGTCCTACATTTCTACTAGAAGCCAAGCTGCTGCCCCAGCGGCTGCCACAGGGGAGATTACGGTCTGAGCCGAGCAACCATCAGGATGAACTTCTTTTGAAATCATTTTACTGCAATGATTCTTAAGTATCCTCTCTTACAGTTAAAATCAGGAGTTTCAAAAAGGAGTGAATTATGCAAGTGAATACGTTTTACAGTCGGATATGTGAGAGAGTGTGACAAAATTAAAACAGTTCTCTGTTGAGTACTGACTGGGCTGCTAAGCACTGGACCACAGATTCTGTGAATTCGTCTCCATCAGCCTTTAAATTTTGCCACGTCTGTAATGCCACAAAAGAAAGCTACAAATTAAGCACTTAGAAATATTTAAAAAAAAAAGTGATTGATTTTAAGGAGAAATGGGGGTGGGTAGCAGGGGAGGGATGAGGAGAGAAGCAGGTTCCCAGCTGAGCACAGATTTGCAGCATGGGGCTCGATCTCACGACCCTGAAATCACGACCTGAGCTGAAACCCAGTTGGATGCTTCACCCACTGAGCCCCCAGGCACTCCTGTTGTCTTATTTTAAGAAACCACCATGGCCACCCCACCTTCAGCAGCCACCAGCACCGAGGCCTGACCCTCCACCAGCAAAGAGGTTAGGACTCGCTGAAAGCTCAGAGGGGAACATTTATTAGTGATGACGTTTTTATTTTTATTTTTTTTTAAGATTTTATTTATTTATTTGACAGACAGAGATCACAAGTAGGCAGAGATGCAGGCAGAGAGAGAGGAGGAAGCAGGCTCCCTGCCGAGGAGAGAACCCGATGCGGCTCGATGCAGGGCTCGATCCCAGGACCCTGAGACCATGAACTGAGCCCAGGGCAGAGGCTTTACCCACTGAGCCACCCAGGCACCCCTAAGTAATGATGTTTTTAGTGAAAGGCAGTCCCGTTAGGGGTTTTTGACATAATGCGATTGTATACTTAGGAGGCTACAGGATAGTATAAATATGACTTTTCTACACATTGGATAAATGTCCGGGTGGTACAGCAGTCTTGTATGCCAAGAACCCCCCACCATCCCTTACCACCAAACCACCCAGTCTGCTTGTCCTGGGCCCAGAGGTCCCAAGACCTGTTGGCAAATGGCCACCCAGAGCCACTGACCTCAGTGATCCAAAGCCAGCAGGCGGACACAGGCTGGTCCTCGTTCATCAGCAAAGACTTCACATCTGCTTTCGCCATCCTTTTACCACCATCAAGTATGTCCCACTCACCTGGCATCAGTCTGTCCTGGAGAAATCTGTATTTTCTGTCCCGAGACCTGCTTTCTAGTTAGTAAGTTAC
Organism: Pteronura brasiliensis; assembly: GCA_004024605.1. Taxonomy (NCBI): domain Eukaryota; kingdom Metazoa; phylum Chordata; class Mammalia; order Carnivora; family Mustelidae; genus Pteronura; species Pteronura brasiliensis. Next base: position 81,059 of record PJEN01007206.1, on the reverse strand, counting down.
TGAGACCCATTGATCAAATAACACCAACTATCACACTGGGACACCAGAAGCCTGATACTTAAGTCCACCTAATGGTCATCCCAAAACTGCATGGCCGTCAGCCACCAAATCCAGGTGAATGCGGTGTCTTTGTAGAGTTAGAATACATCAGCCTGAAAAGCAAAGTTCTCCCTTCTTGGAGCATACCTTCAGATCTCTTCTACAGCCAAAGCTTTTCTGTAAGTGGTGAGATAGTAAATGTTTTGTGCTTTGCAGGTCTTCGGTCTCTGTGACATGTTACTCATTTTTTCCATAATTATGCAAAAGCAGCCATCAACCATACACAAACAAATGCATGTAGTTCGCTTCCAGTGTACAAGGACATCGAATTTCATATACAATTTTTATACATCGGAAGTGGGCTTTGGGGCACCTGGATGGCTCAGTGGGTTAAGCATCTGCCTTGGGCTCAGGTCATGATCACGGGGTCCTGGGATCCAGCCCCGCATGGGCCCCCTGCTCCGTGGGGAACCTTCTTCTCCATCTCCCTCTGCCCCTCCCCCTGCTTGTGCTCTACCTGTCTCTGGCTCTCTCTCAAATGAATAAATAAAAATCTCAAAAGAAAAAAGAGTTTCTTTTGCTATTTTTCAAAACTGAGAAATGTAAAACACCTTTTCACTGGCAGAGGGCAAGACTCAGCAAGTGCCCGCCGTTAGGCCCCTGACTTGCCTCATTGTCTCCAGAGCCAACTCTTTCATCCTCAGCAACATTATTTCAGATCCTGCACCCAACCCACTCAACGTGTTTTTCAAGTCTTTTACTGATGCGTTCGTTTTGACATCATGTGCCCTGTGTTCAGAACAGAGCTGAATTCATAAGGAAAACGTCAGCAGTTTTAGCAGCTTGAGCCAAGCGGTTTTCTGGATTTGGTTTTCAGTGGGTTAAGAATTCCTGTGTCCCCCACAGACCTGGTTCACATCAGCTGTGCATTTCAGCATCTGCGCAGCTTCCCCCCAGATTGGCTGTCCCAGGTGCATTTATTACTAGATTTTTTTTTTTTTTTGATGGAGTATTTGGCGTGCTCCCGTGCTTGCGGGCGGGCGGAGGCGGGGATCATAGGCAGCCTCCTCTGTCCTCCTCGCTCCGCATGGAGCCTGACACCGCCTGCCACACGGCTTAAACCCATGACCCTGAGACCATGACCTGAGCCCAAATCAGGAGTCAGAGGTTTAACCCACTGAGCCAACCAGGCAACCCTCTGGCTTGATGATTTTTGTATTTGATTCCCCAGGGAAATCCTATGATCTGGCTTATTGAAATTGTCGATTCAGAATATAGCCAACTCTGAGTAAGCATGCCAAGATCCTTCCGGATTATTCGAAGAAAGGTATCTTAGGGCAAAGATTCTGCCTTTCCTTAGCTTGCACACTGCCAATACCCCTGCTGATGATAATTATAACCCTAGGGATACAGGAGAGGCAGTGAACAGACTTCTCTAAGTACATGATAAGTTACTAATGTCTGGGTTCATGGGATGCGGGCTCCTAGGTTGAGACAAAACACCGTCCCATAGGCCACAGTGACCAGCTGGATGGAGCAGAAACCCAACCCGGAGGAGGGCATGCGTGAGCTTGGCAGGGCACAAGCCCTAGAGGAGAGGTCGGAAGGGTGGGTTAGAGGCTCCCATGTTAGTCCCAGACGGGCCGTCTCGTGACAGCCGGCAGATTTCAGGGTTCCGCCAGCTGAATGCAGGTGGAAGCAGGAGCCAGACCTGCAGACGGGGCGCCCAAGCTGCACCCGGAGCAGAGGTTCAGTCTGGAGCACAGTCACCCCTCAGCACCTGGCTGCCCTTCCTCCTCCCCCCCCTCCTCCTCCTCCTCCTCCTCCTCCTTCTCCTCCTTCAATCTAAGTTCAGTTAGTTGACATATATCATAGAGGTCAGTGAATCATCAGTTGCAGTAGCGCCCAGTGCTCATTCCATCGGGTGCCTCAGTCATGCCCGTCACCCAGTTGCCCCAGCCCCACCCCCTCCCCTCCAGCCACCCTCAGTTTGTTCCCTACAGTTTAGAGTCTCTTACGCTTTGCCCCCCTCTCGGTTTCGTCTTAGTCTTCCTTCCCTCTGGCTGCTCTTCTGCCATCCATTTCCCTCAGACTCATGGGGCCGACGTCTCATCTGCATACGGAGCCCAAGGCCCAGGGGTGTTGGCATGTGACGCAGCACCAGGTGACAAGGACCGGCAGACCCCTTTCCTGCATCTCCCAGGGGACTTAGAACATTAGCAGGTGGCTGGGGTCGGCAAGCTGCCATTTTGTGCCTTCTGGCCAGTGGCAGCCTTTCCTGGGACAAGGGGATTCAGACTTTCCAGCTCAGACTGGTTCAGGATCCCCTCCATTCTGTGTCTCAGTTTTTGGCATCGATGGTTCCTGGGCTCTGAGCACAACCGGAACATTTTAAAGACCCTTGGACAGGCACTAAAGTTTCCTCCAGCCTTTCCATGAAGTCTGTTTTCTGAGCCCCCAGTTGGCTTAGATATATTTTTGGTGACTCTTCTTGGCTAAGTGTAATCTCTGGGTATTACAGCTCAACTGGAGAGGATGCTGGGCCCTCAAGGGAGCAGGTTAACTTTTCTAGAGTCACAGGCAAGCCAAAGGCGTCCTTCCTGGTGCCGGCACCTGGGCGCCATGCCTCAGGATTTCAGGAGTCCTCCTACCAGAGGGAGCAGAGGGTACAGATGCAGACCCCCAGCCTAGTGTCTTTATAGGTCATTTGAGGAGCCTTCAGCAGGGCCACATGGATAAAATACTTGGCATTTCTCTTATTTTGTTAAATTGAGATATAACACGCATATCAAATACTCTCCCCTTTTTATTTTTTTATTTCTTAGACTTTATTTATTTATTGGATAGACAGAGAGCACAAGCAGGCAGAGTGGCAGGCAGAGGGGGAGGGAGAAGCAGGCTCCCCACTGAGCAAGGAGCCTGATGTGGGACTCAATCCCAGGCCCTGGGATCATGACCTGAGCTGAACACAGCTGCTTAACACACAGAGCCACACGGAGCCACCCGGGCACCCCTCCCCCCTTTTAAAAAAGATTTTATTTGTTTGACGCAGAGAGAGAGACAGTGAGCACAAGCAGGGGGAGAGGCAGGCAGAGGGAGAAGCCCACTCCACACTGAGCGTGGGGCCCAACTCTGGGCTCAATCCCAAGACTCTGAGATCATGACCTGAGCCGAAGGCAGATGCTTCACCGTCGGAGCAACCCAGGTGCCCCTCAGTTATTGTTAAAAAGTTGCCCATTGCCTCTTGTATTTCCCAAAGAATTGCAGATATGTTATTATTGTAGAATTATCACAGGTACTATAATTTTTCGTGTGTCCCCACTAATCTTTGAAGTCTTTGAAAGGAGGGTAGATGCGTTTTTTGCATTTCTGTTTTTGTTTCATAAATGTCTTAACCCACATCCACAGGAGCAAATGCAGCAACTAGTACAAAAGATATTTTCAGCGAATGTTTGTTTTTGCTTGGTTGAATGAATAAAAGACAGATATAGAAGTAGTTCCAGAAGACTCATATAGAGCTCCTAGCTGGCTCAGTTGGTTAAGTGGCTGCCTCCGGATCAGGTCATGATCCTGGAGTTTTGGGATCAAGTCCCACATAGGGCTTCTCTGCTTGGCAGGGAGTCTGCTTCCTGATCTTCCCCCTCTCTCGTGCTCTCTCCCTCTGAAACAAATAAAATCTTAAAAAAAAAAAAAAAAAAAAAAGAGCTCACATATTTAAGGACTCATACATTTGAATATGAACATTATTTGCAAAGGGTTTGCATATAAACATTCAAGTTACTTTGAGTAGATTAAAAATATCAATAAAGTGGAAATAATATCTGTTGTGTTTTAATAAATGAGAATTTGAATGTTTATGCAATTTATTAGGGTTATTTTCTGAATCTCAGGATTGGTATAAATGAATTAAATATACATACATTTTACATTGACTAAGGTAGAACATTCTTGTAAAAGCATTAGGAATCTGGAATGTGATCTTTATTTTTTTAAAGATATTTATTTACTTATTTGACAGGGAGAGTGAGAGCCCAAGCAGGGGGTAGGAACAGAGGGAGGGGGAGAAGCAGACTCTTTACTAAGCAGGGAGCCAAATGCGGGGCTGGATCCCAGGACCCTGAAATCATGACCTGAGCCAAAGTCAGATGCTTATCTGACTGAGCCCCCCAGATGCCCCAGATCTTTATATGTATTTTTTTAATTTTATTTTAAGTCTCTCTACACCCAATGTGCGGCTCAAATGCATGCCTCCAGATTAAGAGTTTCACGCTTGGGGCACCTGGCTGGCTCAGTCAGTAGAGTTTATGACCCTTGTCTATGGGCTGTGAATTCAAGGCCCACACTGGGTGCAGAGAGGACTTAAAACAACAAAACTAAGAAAAAAATTGCATGCTTTACTGACTGAACCACCAGGCACCCAACTGTGATCTTCATTACAATTTAATGCCAAAGTATTTTTCACCTTGAGAAAACATTTATAAAATTAAAAGAGAAATTTATCTAGAGAAAAGTACTTCAAGAAGGAAATCCACCAAGAACCATTTCTAGTATCTGAACGTGTTTCATACGTGTTATCCGCACAGGTTGTCTGGGACGTCAGCATATCCTTAACATGTCCCACATCACTCCTGAACTTCCGGGAGCTTAAGATTTTTATGATTTTTCCAGGAATAGCTGACTTTTTCATTTTCTTAAGGAAAAGAAGCTACTTTCTTAGTATGTCAAAAGCATCTGGGACTTAGCACTGCCCACCTGATGGAGGTGTTGCCGTATGTTTGTCTATACAGCATAGGAACTATCCAGTGCAATACACCGTTCTCAAGGCTGGCGGTCAGAGAACTCCTGAAGAGTTTAGAAACTTGTGCCATGTCACCTTTGTCTATGAAAACTGTGCTTTACACATCAAACAATGCGTGTTAGTCACCTTACTTCCCACTGCTTCACGTCTGTAGTCAAAATTAGGATCTACAATTCCATTTTATCGCCCAAGCTGTTATTTTTCCTAAGTGTAATTAGCATATATTAATGAAGGATCGCTGAGCACAATGGTCAAGAAAGAATTCTTGAGACATTTTATGGTGCAAAAAGGTGGTCTTATTAAAGCACAGGGACAGGACCGTGGGCAGAACTGAACTGAACTTGTGAGGGGAGCCCGATTATGTATTATATACGGTTTTCTATCCTATGGAGGCGAAGGTGATGTTACGGCTCTGGAAATGGAATCTGTAAGTTCTGGGAGATCTGGCTAGTATTAAGACTGTGTTTTTCTTGTAAATCATTAGACCGTTTCAGGTTATAGTGGAGTTTCATGTCCTGCATTACTGTAATTGGTGTGTTTAGATGTGGGGTCCAGGAGCGAAGGGTCAGGATGGAATTCTTGAGATGTTTTCAGTGCCCAGAAGATGGTTTTGATGAAGAAGGCAAGCTGAGGACAAAGCAGAAGCTGACCCCCCGGAGGTGGCATCTGTGTGACATTCCTCAGGCACTCCCGCCCACCTGAAAGCTAAGGGAAGGGTCGGCACAAATGGTTACCCGACAGAGATCACAACCCTGCAGGACACGAGTCTTCATCAGCTACCAACGTCCGTGATTTACAGGACGGAGTGCTGACCGAGAGCCTGACTTCCAGAGACCCACAGCTCCACTTCCTGCAGCCCTGCCACCCTTCCCTCAGAGTGATGTGGGAAACAGGCAGAGGGACTGTAAATAAAATCAAATGTTCTTGGAACCTGCACCCCACTGACAAGTACTTAGAAATACGCAGAGTATAACAATCTTCCAGGAAGCTCCCCACTGTCTCCCCGTTAATGCCCCGCTAAGGAGAAAACCATCCTTGGGTTGACAACAACCAGGCCTCCAGGAGTTCCTAGGTCCTCGTTAGCATATCAAAGTCCTTTTGGACAATCTCCCTCTGTCCTTTCCTCCCCCAACTCCCAAGTAATCAGTCAGTCCTCAGAAACCAGGGGCATGGGGGAGGGAAGAGGCTCTTCATGGCCACGGGTTCTGTCCCTGCGCCTTAATAAACAAACCATCTTTTTGCATGAAAAATAAGTCTCCAGAATTTTCTTGGCCATCATTGGCCCAGGACCCCAACCGTCCAAAACCACATCAGTTTCAGTAACGCATGGGGACAGAACGCGCGGCCTGAGAGCGGCCAGCGCGGTGGGGGGGGGGGGTGTTGCGAGGAGCGACTGAGGAGGGAATTGGGGGAGGTAAAGGCCAGGGACGTTTCCAAAAGGACGTGCTGTGCTGAAGAGGACGCAGGGCTCCTGGGGCCCGGCTCTCGTGGAGCGCAGGCTGTTCTCCCTCCGGCGAGGCACCCACATGCAGACCAGGGAGCTTCCTCCGGGAGGGTCTGTCCTCCCCGCCCGCAGGGCCGGGCCCGGGGCGGCAGGCCGTCGGCCGCTCACCCACAGGGTCTCTGCGCTGCACACCCCGCCAGGACGGTTTCCACACACCGATGTCCCCGCGGAGAAAACCATTCCGGGCTTCAAGCGCGTCCGTGCACGTGCTTCCAGCCCCTGCGCGGCTCCAGGAGGTCGCCCTGAGCCGGCGGAACCCGCTTTCCGCAAGCCGGGGGTCACGGCCGTCCAGACGGGCTGGGGGCTGGGGCCGCGGCCCGGCGGCGGCCCGGAGGAGCGCCTGCGAGCGACAGCGGAGACGGACGCGGGGTGGGAGGGGAAGGAACCCGCGGGAAGGACGGCTCGGTGCGGGCGGAGCCGCACTTGGGGGCCGGGGTCGGCTGAAGCTCCGCGCGCGGCCCCGGAAATTCCACCTCCGCGGGGCGAAGGTCACATTCCTGACCCCCTCCGCAGGCTCTGCTAGAGCCGGCCTCCCGCCGCTGGGGCTCTGCACCCCCGCCCTCCGCCGTGCCCGCCCGCCCCCCCCGCCCACACCCGGCTCCCGACCCCGCTCGAGCCTCCCCTGCGCGTCCCGACCCCGCCCGCCACCCCCAGCCCTCCTCTCCGTTCCCGCCGGGGTCTCCCCGCCCACAACGGGATCCCGACCCCGCCCAAGACGCCCACTCCCGCCCGCACCCCCGCCCTTCCCCGCCGGCCCTCCCCCGTCCCCGCCGAGTCCCGACCCTGCCCGCGCCCCCCGTCCGCACCCCCCGCCCTTCGCGGCGCGGGCCCTCTTCCGTCCCCGCGAGGATCCTTCCGCCCACACCCCGGTCCCGACCCGCCCGCACGGGGAGACCCACGTCCAGCCCCCTGAGCGGCGGGCGGGGAGGAACGAGTCCCTGTAAAGCGGCCCCGGGGAGCGCGACGACCCGCGCGGGGACACCCCAGAGCGAGGCTCCCCCCGCCCCCAGCCATGGCGGAGACGGGGTAGCTCCCCGCCCCGCCCGCGCAGCGGCCGCCTCCGAAGGCGCATGCGTCCCTCTCGGACCGGACTGTGCCGGTTCGCGCGCCGCCTGCCGGCCGCCGGGGTCCGCGCAGGAGCTCTGAGCCCTCGTGTGGTCTGGCGCCCCCTCCTGGTCTCTGTGTGCCAGGCGGAACTTCCGGCCTCGGTTTGGAGCGCAGGCGCCCCGCCGGCGCCGACCGCAGCGCACGGAGTCGCCAAGAATCGGAGCAGGAACCCGGTTTGGGAAGGTCGGCTGCTGCGGCTGCTGCCTACGCACTAATAGTAAACGACCGAACTTGGACACTGAAAAATGGTATATTTTAGAGATTTTATTTATTTGACAGAGACAGAGATCACAAGTATGCAGAGCGGCAGGCAGAGAGAGAGAGAGGGAGAGGAGGAAGCGACTCCCCGCGGAGCAGAGAGCCCGATGCGGGGCTCGATCCCAGGTCTCTGAGACCATGACCTGAGCCGAAGGCGGAGGCTCCACCCACTGAGCCGCCCAGGCGCCCCTCAATGCTCTTAAAATGACAATTCTTCCGAAATGATGCACGGATTCGCTTCATCCCCACCAACCCCGAGCGCGGCGGGCGCGGACCCGCGTGGACAGCCCGGGCGGAGGGACAGAGCGGGAGGCGCCACCCGCCGCGCCGGACGCTTAGAGAAGCAGAGTAACCGGGCGTCGGGGACCGCAGCGCCCAGGCAGCGGTCCTGGCGGAGGACTGGACGCAGGGGACTAGAGCGCAGTGGGTCCCCCAGAGCCGCAAGGCGGGGGGGGGGGGAGGTGACCGTGGACACCAGCTCCAGGAGCCACACGGACACGCCTTCCTGTTGAACAGACCGAGGCTTACGGTGCAAACCGTGACGATTCTGGAAGAACCCGGACAAGAAGATCTATAGGAGGGGGACGCCTGGGTGGCTCAGTGGGTTAAACCTCTGCCTTCGCCTCAGGTCCTGATCTCAGGGTGCTGGGATGGGGCCCCGCGTTGGGCTCTCTGCTCAGCGGGGAGCCTGCTTCCTCCTCTCTCTGCCTGCCTCTCTGCCTACTTGTGAGCTGTCTGTCAAATAAATAGATAAAATCTTTTAATTAAAGAAAAATCTACAGGACAGCGGGTGTGCTGATAGTTTTATTTACAGCAACAAAAGCCAACCCACGCAAGACAAAAACCTGACAACATGGATTTTAGTAACATTAAAATATGTGGATTTTGTACCCGTCAGTATAAATTTGTCAGAACCCCAGCAACAGTGACCCCTCAGGTCAGCCGTGAGCTCCAGGTGGTACTGGTGGGTCCCTGTAGGTTCGCACGTTCCAGAGGAACTGTCCGGGTGACAACGGGGAAGCTGCGCGTGTGTGGGAAATCGCCGCACAGCTCTCTCAAGGCGGGGGCGGGAGAGGGGCCGGGCACTTGGAGGGGCTGGGAGCGGGGCGCAGGCGGACCCGGAAAGGGGCCTGAAGGGACTGGGGGCGGCGTGTGGAGACCAAGACCTGCACGGAGAGAGTCAGGGTCTGCAGAAAGAGCAGTTCCCGGAGTGAGTACCGAGCACGAGAAGGTAGCCTGTGCTCGCGGAAATCCCACCGGGATGCGTGACCAGACTAGGAGATCCAGGCACCGAGCAGCAGCTGTTGTAGGAGCTAAGGAGGCCCATGGTCACAGGGCGTCTGCCCCAGAGCAAATGCAAGGTTGGGAGGATGATACCCTCACAACCATTACTCAGAAAGCACTTCTTTACAACTCCAGGCTGAACTTGCTAGAAAGGGCCATCTTATGCATCTTCCCTTTTTAAATAAATGCAATTACTGCATTCTGAAAGACCAGTTCAGTAAAATCAGGTCATGCAAAAGACAAGATGCCCCTCCTTCTCATATCAGAGTCACCTCAAGACAGTGAAGCACTCCAGGAATCTTGAGGAACTTTTCAGTCTTTCTGGGTAACCTGCCCCTCACAGGGATAACTGGTGCTCTGCACATGGGACCCAAAGACTTCTCTCTCTCTCTCTCTCTCTCTCTCTCACACACACACACACACACACACACACACACACGGCTCCGCCCAAGACTTGCGTAAATGATTTAAAGTCTTGGCTTCACGTCTCATCTTCAGTATTGTCCTGCAGAACACGGGGTTTCTGGCCTCTGGACTGGTGTTACTTACTGAATTATGTATATGTTACATCTCTTGCAAAGGGAATTTAACGCAGTTAATCGTCATGATTTACATGCAAGATTTCCGAGGCTGCCTAGCGACCTTCCTCCCCAGCACTCCTCAAACTCAACACAGTTCAGGACCCCATGGACCTCATTCTGCTTGCTCTGTTTTTTGTGTGTCTCGTGGAGATCTGCCACGACCAGAGTGCTGGACACAGCAGGCGATGCAAAGGAGCCGAGGGAGTTCCGTGCATGTGATCATTCAGCTACCAGCGGCCAACACGGAGGGTTAAGGCTCAGATACTCTGACCCAGCCGTCTGCCCCCCATGACTTGGGTTCTGAACCCACTTCTTTCTGAGGGGGTTGTGCCTTGTGTCCACTGATGTCTCGGCTCCCTTCCCCAGTCACCGTGGAGTGTCAGGACTTCTTACCGATACAATAGTTTTATACACTTTCAAACTTCTGAGGGAAAGTTTTGTGTTTTCCTGAGGCCCCGCAGGGTATGGGAGCCAGAACAAGCAGTGAGAGCTCTGTCTGATCCCAGACACCACGTCACCCTCTGGGTGTCACCCTCCCCAGGTGTCCTTTGGACCACCTGCCAAAGCCTGGCGTCTTCATCCTTTGACCAGTGACCCAAACCCCCGGGGCCCACTCTTACTCTCCTGCTCTTCTGGGAAGCTCCGGTCTCCGAGCAGCCTTGCCCTTCTGTGTAATGTCGGGTTTCCTTCCACTTCCCTCCCCTGGCCGAACCTCAGCCCAAGTTCAGTCCCCCCTGCACGCTCCCTGAAAGTCCACGTCCCCTCACTGACGAGCCCACCAGCTCCCAGTGGCCACTGGTGCTGACCCTCAGCATTCTGCTGGTCCTTTCTCTCGCTTTGGCTGCTAGGTGACAATCTTGACCCCATGGAAGCAATCAGAGCAGGAATCCCTGGGCCCCCCCCTCTCGTGGGCCAACTTCCAATCCCTTCCCTGCTCACCACCCCCAGAGGCCTCCAGACTCCACTGTTCACCGAATGCTTTACTGTTCTCTCTTTATCAGGTCATCCCTGTACACGAGCGTGTGGGTCACTCCACCCAGGAGAACCCTGCTGGCCTTCTGTGGGTCCTGCACTCCCTGTCAGCGACTGTCCCATAGACGGGCCGTCTATACTTGGTGTCCACCCCCACCCTTTGCTCTGAATCCGATGGAATCTGTTGTCCCTCCCACAGACAGGGTCTTGGCCTGGGGACCTCCACATCTGAGTGCACGGCACAGCCAGCATTGTATCTGGCCATCTGTCCGTCGTGGGGGAAATCCTTATGTCCCTGGTCTTCGGAACACAGCCTTCTTTGTCTTTGTCCTTTGGCAGCTGGCTCTCCCTGGGGCTCCTGGGGCATCCCCTGACCTTGGATCTGCGATTCCCACAGCCTCCCCATCCCGTAAAGGGGAGCCCGGGCCTGTGACAGGGTTTCTTCCTGTGCAGACTCATCTTCATCCTGTGAAGGAACCTTGCAAGCCTGTGCAGACCCCCTGGGCCGGGCAGGGCACCGGCTGCTCTCACCAGCTTCCTGACCTCTGCCTCTGACCTCTAGCCTGTGATCCAGCAGTGGCAGCAGAGAGCGGCTCTTTAAAAACTGGTCCCACTGTGTCTCCCCTTGACTCAAAACCCTCCCACGGCTTCAGTGTCAGCATCAAAGCACTAGTCCCGGGAACCACATGGGCCCTGCAGGACCTGGTCCCCACCACCTGCGGGCGCCCTCCAGGTCTAGCCGTCAGTAGGCACTGGGGATGCCTTCTGCACACTTTCCCACGCCTCCCCTCTGCCTGCAGAGCTCTCCTTCCAGCGACGCCAGGTCCACACACATGTCCAGGCCTGCAGGCCCCGAGGGGCCACCAAGGGGTCACCTGCCCCTTCCCAACGCAGGACACTCCCATCACTGCTTTCCTTCACTCGTGGGCACGGAGGCTCCTGACACCCTGCACACCTCCTTGCCCATAATCCATCCCCTGACCTCAGCCTGGGCCCACAGGGCTGTGCGCAGTTCACTGGTCCTGGGATCCCACGCTGTACTGAGAGGGGCGCGGGGGAACACAGGGGAGGACAGAGGCCGGCGCCGGGACGGATGGCACTTGGCTCTGCAGGGGGGACCCTCTGAGCAGCCAACCAAGGGCTCCCCGAAGCCACCCGCTGGAGGGGAGGAGGCGGGCAATGCTTCTCACCTGTGCATCCGGGGCGCATGAGTGGGGTGATGGGGGCTGGGCAGTGACACCCCCAGGACACTGGCGGGGGCCTGCTCGGGGCTGCTGCCACAGGCTCACTGCATTAGCCAGGCTCTGCGGAGAACAAGAACCACGTGGCCTCCGCAGAGAAGCAGGGAGATTCCTCCCGAGGGACGAGGGAATGCCCTCCACAGGCCACGGGCCCAGCCAAGCCACTGTGGTCCCTAGCCGGATCCAGAGAACCGCCAATCGGGGACCCCATGTCTGAGGGCTCCCGGGGGACACCCTGCTCCTGCAGGGCAAATTCGGCCGTCCCCGCCCTCCTGTCCTCCGTGGGCCCTCGGTGGTTTTGGGATGCCAGACTCTGTCCTAGTTGCCGGAGCACAGGAGCCACTTTACTCCCCCTCCCCGCCCCTGCGCTGGGGTCCCTGTCCATGTCCACAGAAGAGGACACAACCTGCTAAGTGACCGGCTCCAGACGATTAGGCTTACGAGCGTCATCTGTCAGAAACAACACTGGACCCTCTCTCTCTCCAAAATTTCTGCTTTTCCCACCTGCGACAGACTCACGCCAGGAACACCGCTGGTATGAATCAGCCCTCATGTCCTGAGTGACTCCGGTGAGGCCCTGGCCTAGCGGAGATACCCGCTCCCTGCTCCGGCCCTGCATGCCTCTGTCCTCACGGTGCGACGCCGGTCCTCCAAGGCTGGGGGGCAGCCGGTCCTCCCAGGGCCTCACAGGGACCATCCCGAGTTCCTCATACCTGCTGCAATGCTGGGACCTGGAGCGGGCTCAGAACACTCCTGAGCTTGCAGACACCCGGTGCGGCGGTCCTGCCGAAGGACAGGAAGATGCGGTCTGTCCTGCCTGAAGGAATCCGCCCCATGTAGAATCTGAGGCGCAAGATGTCAGGTGTGAGCTGTGGCCCCTGTCCCAGAGGACTTCCACGTACTTGCTTCTGTTTCGGTGTACTTGGTTACATACTCAGCCTTGAGTTCTCTGGGGTGTTTTGTTTTGTTTTAAAGATTGTATTTATTTATTTATTTGTTGAGAGAGAGAGAGAGAGATCACAAGCAGGCAGAGAGGCAGGCAGAGAGAGAAGCAGGCTCCCCGCTGAGCAAGGAGCGCAATGGGGGACTCCATCCCAAGACCCTGAGATCATGACCTGAGCCGAAGGCAGTGGCTTAAGCAACTGAGCCACCCAGGCGCCCCTGTTTTGTTTTGTTTTTAATGTGTCCTTGATCTCCCCCTACCTCCCAGGTTTGTTGAAATAATCTTACATTTGTGTGTCAAATTATTCAAATTATCTTAACATTAGGATATTTTTCTTTCTGAAGAATGTATATTACATCAGATTAGGTTTTATAATCGTATAGAAAACAACTATTTCCAAATGAACTCTCAGTAGTGTGGGCTGTTCTCATCACCACTGTCCTTCTGGACTCCGTGTCGCTCTTCCTCAGACCCGCGCTGTGCAGGGTCCCGGGGGTAGTGATACATCTGCCGCCCGGCCTGTCCTCACCGTATGGCTCAGAGGTCCCTCTACTTTCCTGCCAACTGTCTGGATCTTCTTTAGCATTTCTACCACCAGAAAAGATTTCCCTCATTTTTGGTCATTTTCCTGGCATTGTGGGAAGGAAAGGAAGTTAAATCTGTTGGCTTTTATGAGGATCTTGATTTAAGAACCTTCTAAATGGTATCATTGAAAAAATAAAGACGCTTGATGGTCTAGAAATGCTTCCTGTGCTGTCGTAGAAACAGGGCTCTGGAGTGAGTAGTTCACTGTGTGCACTGCCAGGACAAGCATCCTGTCTTCACGGGAAACACACGCATCTTGAGAGCAGGGGCCTGTTGGACGCTCTGCTGTACCTTATGAAAATGCTGTGATTCAGCAGTTGTGCATCTCATATAAGAATTGTGAGCATAGTATTTAGGCTCTCATAAACCACTCAGAACAAATTAAACTTCAAATGAAAAGGTTTAATTTTTAAAATTTCAAAAATGTATTCTATTTTTTCTTTAAAAAAAAAGATTTTATTTATTTGACAGAGAGAGATCACAGGCAGGCAGAGAGGCAGGCAGAGAGAGGGGGAAGCAGGGTCCCCGCTGAGCAGAGATTCCCAATGCGGGGCTCGATCCCAGGACCCTGAGATCATGACCTGAGCCAAAGGCAGAGGCTTAACCCACTGATCGACCCAGGCGTCCCCCCCACCCTTTTTTTTTTTTTTTGAAGATTTTGTTTATTTATTTGAGAGACAGAGATAACGAGAGAGACCACAAGCAGGGGGAGCAGCAGGCCGAGGGAGAAGCAGACTCCCTGCCGAGCAGGGATCCCGACTCGGGACTCAATCCCAGGACACTGAGATCCTGACCTGAGCCGAAGGTAGACTCTTCACTAACTGAGCCACCCAGGGGCCCAAAAATGTATTCTATTTTCTAAATTGGTCCAGTGGGTTAAATACGGACACACAGCAGACAAGGGGGAGATAGAGGAGCCGCACCTGACATTCGCACTCAGTATTCACCTGAAACGGAAGCTGCATAGTCATGCCTCCTCTGGCCCTACCTCATCTTCCTGGAGTAACACACACGAGAGAGGAGCAGTCGGCCCATGGGAAGCGGGGGACTCCTTCCAAAGGGCTGAGTTCTTACTGATACTTGGCTGCCTCTTCTGGCTCATCTGTTTCCTTCCCCTTCATCAAGGCGGTGTGGTAGAACTACAGGCCCAGAAAGGACCGAGCCGCACGAGGCGATCGGCCCTGCACAGGGGTGCTCGTCCAGATCTTCAGCTCCGGCTCTCACCACAGGCATTAGAAGAAGACAGATCAAGTGTGGACTGTGCTCCTCCCTGTCCCGGCCAACCTGGCAGAACCCCCTCCTGGTTTGAGAATCCCACCTCAGCCCCTTTGTCGGCTGCCACCTGTGGGGACACCGCCTGTGGGCACACTTGTTTGGTTCTGGAACCTTCCCACATTCCAGCCATGGCCCCCGATCTGCACGACCCCTGCATGACTGAAACGGAACATGGGGATCCTTCCTGTCAGTGCTGTCACCCGCTGGGGAAGGAACGGCCTGCCCAGACGCAGTGTTGAACGTGTCAGGCAACGACATGGATGCCCTGCGGTCCCCATGAAACATCAGTCTGTGCCCCGCCAGCTGCACACGTGTCTGTGTCCCCTGCACCAGGACACATGGCCCCTCCAGTGCAGGGACGGGGGGATAGATAGCCTGTCCCCTGGTGGGAAGCTGTGCCTGGCTTGGCCCCATGGACAACCTTACGTGGACTCGGAACTATGGTCACCGGATGTCAAAGCCATGTGAGATGTAGAGACAGGGGTCAAGCCCTCACCAGACTGCGTCCTCCCTTCTCTGCCCCCACCCTTCGGGGCACGTCTCCGCTGTGGGGTCCTGCAGGCTCTGCTGCTATTTCTGTCTTGACCGCCTTCCCGCAGCCTGGCAGACCGCAAGCGGCTTAGAGCCAGGGGGCGGTGGGGGGGGGGGTTGTTGCTTCACAACAGGAAGCTGACCGAGTGCACAGTTCAGAGCTCCTGTCCCTTCCCCCAGCTTGTCCCTCATGACTGTCTTGCACGTGGTCACACAGCACACACTGACGTAGAGTACACGGATTCTATACGCGAGAAAGCAAATGGAGGGTCTACACGAGTTTCGACCCAGGCGGGAGCCACAAATGTAGGTAAAGGAGAGAATCTAGGCCTTGTCTTACCAGCTCCCTTGGGCGGCAGGCCATGTCCCAGGCTGTTTCCTGACGTGGCACCCAGTGGGTGTCAGGCTCAGCTGTGCTGCGGGGGGAAGGCAGCTCCTCCAGCCGGTGGGGAACGGCCTCCCAGACAGCCTGTTCTGCACGGGGGCCTTCATACACTTCCAATGAGAAACCCCCTTCCCACGACTCCCCGGTCAGGCGGGCAAGTTCCCTGCGGAATGGTAGCTTCCTCCCCTGGACAAGCATGCAAGGAGGGATGACAACTCAATTTTGGCAGATGCTTCCAGGAATTTCAGAGCCAAATTTGCAGCCCTCACTGTGAGGTTTATCCCTATCCTTACCTACTTTTCCTTCCTTCTTACTTTTTCAAAAAATTTTTTCATTTTTTTAAGTAAACTCTATGCCCCTCGTTGGGCTTGGGCTCACCACCCTGAGATCAAGAGGCACCCGCTCTCAGTCCCACTCCTTGCCTGCAGGGTGGAGGATGGCTGGCTTCGTGCCCGCAGGGGCCGTGCTCCGTTCCGGTGGCACAGCGAGCCCCGGCGCCCACAGCAAGGAAGGGTCACGTGCCAGGGGGCGCACAGGGGACCGAGGACTGGACGGTGGCGGCCCCGTTGGCCAGCGCGCAGGGACAGGGGAGACGAGGGCGGCCTCTCCGCTCTGCTTCACGTCCTCGGCCCAAGCAGCGCCCCCCACCCCGCGCCCCTGCCCGCCCCGTCCGGACCCCGGGAAGGTGGCCTGCGCCGCGGCGCCGCGACCTCCGCCACGCGGGGACCCCGAGCTTCCTCACGGGACGGCTCCGTCTGCGAAGGTTCAGAGACAGTAAGGCCTGGAGTGGGGACGCGTCGGTTCTGTTGCGACCCGTCAGCGAACCACCGACGGCGACCGCGCCCCGACGGGACCTGTGCGCGGCGCGGCCAGGAGCGCCCCGAGATGCGGTCCCCACGGAGGCCTGGGCCCGCGCTGACCGCGCCTTCCTCCCCGGAGCAGCATGGCGGGGCGGCGTCTGGGAGGAGGAGAGCGGGGCCGGGAGACGCGCGGCAAGCGCGGGGGCTTCTCCGCTTCCAGCTCCCGCCGGGCTGTTGGGGGTCCCCCGGGCCGCACAGGTGCGCAGTCAGCGTCCTTGCCCATCTGGCTCGAGCAGCTCTTCTACCCCAGGACCCGCTGCAGGCCGAGCGCCGTGGTCTGCACGTTGGGGCCCCCACACACATCGGGCAAGCTCTCGGCCCAAGGTGATGGTCCTGGGGGGGCCTTGGGAGGTGATGAGGTCGTGCGGCGGCGTCCACAGATGAGATTAGGGTCCTCATGAGCAGAGACGGGGTGCTCGGCCCTCTCTTCCTCCGCTCTCTGCCCTGTGAGGTCCCGCGAAGCGTCTGCAAACACCAGGCCGGCCTACACTTGAATCTCGGACATGCGGCCTCTGGGACCGTCGGAAAGGGGCTTGTGTAAGCCATCCCGTCCAGCTGGACTAAGACACCTGCCCCTTAGGCCTTGGGGTTTCGGGGAGACAAATATAGCGTAAAAGCTGAGAAAATCTTTGAGCCAGGTGGGAATAACACCAGCCAGCCCATGAAGGCTACATTCAGAGAAGAGCGGATGTACTCAGGATGGGGACATGCGGGGCTGTCTGGGGATGGCCCCTGACTGATGGCTGCCCGCGAGCCCTGGGGAGGCAGCTGGCCTGGATCCAGAAGTGGGGTCAGTGTAGAAGACGCACAGAACCCCAAGAGTTGGTAAATGAAAAAAAAGAACGAGAACGTCTGGCTCTCCATTTTTGACACTTTGGGCAGACAGCCATCCTCTGGGGGGGCCCCAGGTCAGACAGCTCTAGATGCCAGCAGCTCCCCTCTCTCCACCGTGACAACCAGAATTCCACAGACATCACCCAAGCACCCAGGCCCCCCGCCGTCCCCGGGGCTGTAACGGCAGCTGGTATCCTACCCTGGGGCAGCAGGAAATGCAATAGGGACACTTTGGCAGAAAGTCAGATCTGTCTGTGTCTCATTGAGAGCTGTGGGCATGGAGCGGTGGGTGTGGGACTGTGTGGGTGGGAGTGTGGGGTCTGCCGGTGTCCCTCCCTCCTGCTGTGTTTGTGATTGCTGAGCCCACAAGAGCCCAGGGGCCACGGTGACTCCTGCAGACAGGACTGCGCGTGGTGAGCTCCTGTCATGGCCGGGCCGGTGCTGAGGGTCCCCTGTGCACTTTCCCCTCTGCACCAACGTGTGCAAGCCAGCATCACGCCCGTGTACCCAGGCAGGGACTTCAGTGCAGACTGGTAGAGGTTGTCTCCCCAAAGCACTGAAGGACACAGCCCAGATTCAAGCTCAGGTCTCGTCCTTCCCTGAGGCCGGGCTGTGACCTGGACCTGCACAGGTCCCTGCTGGCAGAGAGGAAGGAGGAAATAAGCCAGAGCAGGCAGAGGGCCCATGTGCGGGCAGGGGAGGCTCGGGGAGGGCAGGCAGTGGGAGCCCCCCCTCCCAAACAGTGTGATCCAAACAAGCCCAGCAGATTTTCAGACAGGATTCTCATGCGGAGGCCTGCCGACTAGGGTGGGGCGGGGGGTAGAGGTCATTCAGTTGTGGGAAAATGTCCACGAGGTTCCTTCTCAAAGCCAGGTGTTTCTCAGTTGTCAGCTGGGGTGCCGGCAGGCAAGTGCCCCTGGCAAAAGATTCATTTTTCATGCAGACTCCAGGCTTTTCCCAACATTTAAATCTTTCTCCAGCCCTTGGATCATAAGGCCTCATGGCAGGCTTGGAGAGAGGGTCGGCACAGACGGGGGTCAGGACAGCAAGGGGAGCTGATCTGCTGCTGTTTACACAGCAAATTACGTTTTTAAATAATGTCTCATAGCAGATTAAGCCTGAACAAATCATTCTTTCAGGCCAGTGAGCACTTTAAAGGATTATTAAGTCCGAAGGGGCTCCAGATGGCCCTGCGCTCCGGGTCAGGAGAACACACTCCCCCGGGCAGCTGCACACATCCCAGTCTGAGCTGCGGTGTGGCGGGAAACCAGCACCCACACACTCGCCAGCTCCCCAGGCTGGCCAGTCCCCATCTGCTGCCGTGCCTCCTTTCTCTAGGCAAGGCAACGAGAGCTTATTTAAAGCCAACAGCATACACTCAGACCAGCAATTTTTGTTTTGTTTCATTTTTTTCTTTAACTAGAAATAACTGCAGGAGTTTGGGGCTTGGTTTTTCTATAGGAGTCGGACAGTCCAGTGGCTGGTCTTGTGAGCAAGTGCAAACCCGGCCCGTCCACGGAAACTAAGCACGTTCCCCAGTGAGTCTCCCTTGGGGTCCAGCATTGCAAGGGTTCAGGAAAGAGTGTGTCCCCGACAGCAACCTCAGGAGGAGGGACAGCCCGCTCTGAGGCAGGTCATGAATCTGGGGGCTAGGGGTGTCTGCGAGCAGGCCACAGGCGTTTGGGGTGTTTGCCTCTCAGCTCCCGCGGCACCAGCTAACTCAGCGGGCTTCTGCCCACAGCCCCAGGCCTCCCATTTCTCATGTTGTTGACAAATGGTCCCAGGCTCAGGAAGGCCGCCTGGAGCCCCAGGTGCACTTTCTAACCCCCACACATGTAAAAGCACTGAAGGGCAATCTGTCCTTGCACTAGGGAGGTTCTGTACGCTTTTTCTCAATAAAAACAAAAAAAGGAAATACTCTACTGTCGGAGGGGTGTTATTCTGGGGTAACCGCAGGGCAGTGCCAAGGGTGGACGGTGGGCCCTCAGGGACTGTCATCAAACCGGAAGGTGCCTTGTGAACAGCTGGGCAAGGTACATCTGTCGCCAGGGAGCAGCTGGCAGCTGGGGCAAGGTGGTGAGCAGCCGGCGGGTGAGCACGTGAGGACCCATGGAGTGTGCGGTCCAGGGCTCCTGAGAGGCAGACCCCGCTCGGGGGAATGGAGAAACGGAAGGTCTGTGACCAGGACCTTCCTGGCAAAGGAGAAGGCACGAGCGGGGCTCCCGAGAAGGGAGGTAGCTGGTCCTCTTTGCTGTTCAGAGAGAAGCCCAGAAAGGCTGGAAGTCTGGGCGAGGCGGAGCTGGGGAGGTGCAGAGCAGCGGGCTGGATCACGCGTCTGGAGCTTGGAGGGACTGACCTCATTCACCCCCAAGGCCACCTGCCTCCATGTGGAGGGTGTGCTGGGCGCAGAGGGCAGACCACTGAGGCTCTGGCCACGGCTCCGCTGACCTGTGAGGCAGGGACGGATCACACATCAGGGCGTGCTCTTGGGCCGGAGATTCCGCAAGAGGCAGGGAGGAGGAGAGGGAACTCTGGAGGGGCACAGCCCACGTGGAGCTCATCCGCGCACCTCACATGCCAGGAGCCGGGGTGCGTCTGGCCCAGCTGTGAGGACAGGGTACTTGTCTGGAAGACCCCCAGGGATTCGGCCCCTCCTGGGGGGGAGGGTACGTGGGCCTCCGCTCCTGTGGTGCATGTGGAGGTGTGAACAGGTGTGAAGGAGGGGGAGGGGGACCGGGGAGGAGGGGGAAAAGGGGAGAGGAGGAGGTAGTGGAGGGGGAGCCCCAGTGGAGCTCCCCTCCACACCCTCACTGCGCATGTTTCTGTGGGACGCCCAGGGGACTGTGGAGGGTGCACGGAGCCAGATGCTGTCCTGGCCTCCACGGAGACATGGAGAGCTGAGCTGTCATCACGTACTCAATACGGTGCTGTTAACCAGGTCTGGGGACTGACTCACCCACCATGACGGGTTCTGTCCCCTTGGACCAGCGCCTCACTGTCCCCGCCTCCCACCTCGTGCCCCTGCTCACCGCCATCCACCTGCTGCCTAAAGTTTCAGGAGATGAAGCCGCCACGTTTGCCGTGATGAGTCTGGGAGACTCTCTCCGGTGAGGCCTTGGGCAAGGTGGAGGCTGTCCAGCTTGGGGTCAGCTTGGGGGCCGTTCCTCCCGCACACTGCAGCTCTGCAGTGGCCAGTCCCTTCATGCTCTCACTTGAATCTGTCCACGGCTTCGTGCCTATCTGTTTTGTCCTGTGGAAATTTACAGGCACGTGCAGAAGTAGAGCATGATTTGCCCATCAGCCAGTTTGGACGGTGATGGCACTCGGCGAGTCTGGTCTGTCCTCACCCCCCGTCCCTGCCCCTGCGGCCTCTTAGGGCAATTCCCGGTAGGGCACTATGTCGTCCACCCTGAGGATCTCTGAAAGGAGGCAACGCTCTGCAAATGTAATTGCTGCTCTCAGGCAGAGTGAATAGGGATTGCCGAGCAAAGTGAGGCACCCAGCAGAGTCCTGCTGAGCCGCCGTGTGGCACAAGTGACTGGTGTACCCCGGGGGCTGAGCCTTAAGGACCCACAGACTCCTGTTTGCCCCTTGTTGGCCTGACACCACCGGGCCAGCAGGGGCAGGGAGGGACCATTTGGGAACAGAGAAAGGAACAGCTCAAGGGCCTCAGACGCCCCTGGTGTCCCCCCGTTGTCCGACTCACGGGCCTCAGAGGCCCCTGGGTGTCCCCCTGGGTCTCCAGGTGCTGTGGGAGGGCCACACCTGGCTGGAGGGTCTCCTGGGCAGTTCAGTCCCCGAAGACACCTTTGTCTTCAAACCAGCCGGCTGTGCCTGGCCGGGAAAGGGAAGCAAAGAGCGCGCTGATATTTCAGGCAGTAAGTTTACGGTGGCATTGTTTCACATCAGCAGAGGGGCAAAATCGTCCTCGATTCCTCAGATGGCTCAGAATTAGACTTTTGTTCAGTTCAGAGGGTCCCAGCTATGATGAGTTGGTATGTCTGGTGGGTCGCCTAGTCTGAAAGTCATGGCCCCATCTCTGTCCTCCCCGCAGGGCGCCCTGCTTTCTCCCCAGCATCTGCCTCTAGTCTCCTACTGACAGCACGCCTGCGGGGTCATTCCGGGACTGCACCATGTCCTGTGTAGATGTGGAAATTGGATGAGACTCAGGTTCCCACCCGATTTCTTGCCAAGTGAGGAAAGACAAATGTGGATGGCTGGATTCTCCTTTCTGTCCGTTTGGGGACTCAGGAGGAAGCGGGCTCAGCTGGGTCCACTGCCTGTGGGAGCTGGGAGGGTCTTGGGGACTCCTGGGGACCCCACCTGTTCCCAGGCCCTGTGACAGACTGAAAGGTTGTGTCCTCAAGTTCTCCTTGGAATCCTGCGTCTGTGTGTGGGGGTTCCTTTGGGAAAGGAGGTCCTGAGGCCAGACAGGCCTCGGTCAGTGCCCTTCACAAAGGCTGGAGGCCAGCTCCAGGGGGCATCTGACACCCACACAGGAGCTCCCCTGTGTGAGCGCATGTGTACCCTTGTCTGCGTGACGGTCCTGGGAGGTGGGCTCCTGGGTCCTGGGAGGAGGTTGTCTGGTGGCAGGGGGTCAGGTCCCAGGAGTTTCTTGTCAGGGACAGAGCTTGCGAGTTGCTGCTGTGTGGGGTTTGGGTGCTTCCGAGCTGCGGTCCCTTGGGGGAAGCTCTGTCTCCACTGCCCTGCTCTGCCTCCCCGCGCCCTCCGGGTGGTCTCCCTACGCTTCCCTCTACGAGGCTGCCAGGGGCTCAGGGCCCTTTCCCATGCCCCGCACGGGTGCCTCCGGCTGTGGTGGCTGGACCCTGACCTGCCTGCCCCCCGGAGCTCATGTAAGCACTCTGCCCTCCCGGTTCCAGGTGGGATTGTCGGGGGGTGGCCAGTTTTGCTGCTCAGTCCAGTGTGTGTCTGTTTCTGGGAAATAAACGCCACCCACTGCCTCCATCTTCCCTGAATCTTCCTTGAATCCAGAATTCCCTCTCTAAGGAAACGTGGGCCAAGGTCGAGTAGAGAAAAGATCAGGTGCGTGTCGTGTCCACCTCTCTGCACAGGCTCCAGGTGGGATATATTCCTGGGCTGGGTGGAAAAGCGCCACAGGGTCGCACCTGGCGGTCACGCACACGTGGGTTCAGTGTGCCTCCCCGGGCCCCGAGTTCTCTGCAAGTCCGATCTCCAGAGTTTCCGGGCTGCGGGCTACTCTGGGGGTTAGGGAATAATTTCCTGGCCAGAGCTAATGTGGAGCGAATGGACCTCTACCCCCTGCAGAGTAGGATATGGACATGCAGCCGGGTGGGCATTCACTGCCAAGGGACTGGAAGCTGGAAAGCAGTTTGGAAGGAAATGCACGACGACTTAGGTTTCCATCGTGCCTGTGAAAAGTTACCAACCACGACTGGCTTAAAACGACCAGGTTTTTTTCCAGTGCCAGCGATCAGAATCCTGGAATGAGGGCCAGTTCCTCCAGGGGCTCCGGGGAGGGTCTGTCCTCACCGCAGTCCACCTTCTAGAGGCGGTGGTGTTGCCCGGCTGGTGCCCCTCCTTCTTCAGAGCCAGCAGCACACTGTTGTGTCCCTTCTCTGGACTCTGTTCCCTTGCACTCGGAGCCTCCTGCCTCCCCCTTACACTGACCCGGTGGTGGCCCTGGGCCAGGCAGATACTGTGGCCTCAGCCACCGGTGATCCTGAGAGAGAGCCTGGGGCCGGGGGTGTGTGAAGCATGGGACTCTGGCCAAGGTGGGGGCCCGGGGTCAGAGCAGAACGCCCTCAACCCCACTCCTGCATCTGTGTCAGGCACTGAGCACCTTGGCCTTGCCCATGGGATTGCAGAAGCAGAACTCAAGAGAGCATGGTGTGGGCAGGGCAGGCGTGTGGTCCCCACAGAGCCATGGAGCCACAGCACCAGCCTGGCCCGTCCTGCAAGGGGGCTGCTTCAGAGCCCCTTCTCATGGGACTGCTGTGTAGGGTAGGGCTCGGGGTAAACAGGCTGCACTTGGAATAAGGGCCAGGTTTTCGGTTCCGACTGGTCCTTGGGGTCCCCTGGGAGGTGGGAGCTGGTTCCCTGCCCTGCTGGTCCTGCTGAGCTGTGGTCTGGGCCACCCATGCGGCCAACTGGAATTTGCCCCAGGGATCATTTCTGTCCAACACTGTTTACTGTTTTCAGCCCGCTTGTGTTACACAGCTCACAAAATTTTACAGAATCTGTTGCTTTATTGTGTGAAGATCCCAGATTGGCTTCCGTCACTTGGCGATGTGCACTCCAGGTTCCTCCGTGGCTTCCGTGTCCTGCTAGCTCATTTCTTTCTGGCCGAATCCTTTCCCTTACCTGTCCACCTACGGAAGGACGGATTGGCTACTTCCAACTTTTGGCAATTACGAATAAAGCTGCTGCAAACACTCACTGCAGGTTTTGTGTGGACGTGTTTTCCACCCCTTTGGGTAAATACAAAAGAGCATCATTGCTGGATTGTCAGGTGAAGAGCACATTTAGTTTTGTAAAAAAGCAACAAACTGTCCACCGAAGTGTCTGCATCGTTCCACACATTGCCAGCTGCGCGCGGAGGCTCCCGCGGCCCCCCCTCGCCAGCGTGGTGTGGCTGGTGTGGGCGCTTGGGCTCTTCTCCTGAGGCAGTGGTGTCTCTTTGTTGCTTTAATGTGCATTCCCTGATAACTGTGATGTGGAGCATCTTTTCCTATGCTTGTCATCTTTATGAATTTTAATTTAGTTTCCAACGTTCCTAGGGGGAAAAAAAGAGACGGTTTTTGGTTCAAGTTTTCTGGCAAATTGGAAAGGTAGCACTTACGTGTTCACATGGCAGATGGTGTGGCTTGGGAACGAGCGTGGGTGTGTGAGACCCCGCAAACATCTGGATAAGGGGTTTCCATAAAGAGACAGCACACTGAGCTCTAAGTATTTTGACTTTGGCTAATCACGAGGGGCTCCCCGAGGTTAGAGAGGTCGCGTGCTCTTGTTTTAACCACAGGCAAAAGGAAGCTTCCTGCAGACTACCTGTAATAAAGAACTGGCGTATTGAGTGAAATGTGTTCCCTCCCTTTAACAGAACATCCTGCATTGAGAAGTAGAAATGTGTGTGTGTACGCAAGGACACCACTCCTCCAGATTTGTTCAAACTGGTCCAATCTCTGTTTCTTCTTTTTTTTTGTTTTTTTTTTTAAATATTTTACTGATTCATTTGACAGAGCGAGCAAGAGAGGGAGCACAAGCAGGCCAGTGGCAGAGAGAGAGGGAGAAGCAGGCTCCCCACGGAGCAGGGAACCGGATGCAGGGCCCCATCCCAGGACCCTGGGAACATGACCCCAGCCGCAGGCAGAGGCCTCACTGACTGAGCCCCCAGGCGCCTATCAACACTGTGTCAGTTCAAGTCAAATGCTGGTTTGGAAGGATTTCTGGTGTCACGTGTCATCTACAGTCTAATGATCCAAGCTGATTGAACTTGAGTAAGAATTAATTTCTTTTTATATCATGTTTCCTTGTTGAAAGAAGAATTTTTTTTAAAGATTTATTTATTTATTTATTTGACAGAGATCACAAGTAGGCAGAGAGGCAGGCAGAGAGGGAAGGGGGAAGCAGGCTCCCTGCTGAGCAGAGAGCCCGATCCCAGGACCCTGAGATCATGACCGGAGCCGAAGGCAGAGGTTTTAACCCACTGAGCCACCCAGGCGCCCCGAAAGAAGAATTTTTTACGAGAAAGAAGGGAAATGCCACCCATTTCGATATAAAATGTGAAATGGACGGGTCGCCTGGGTGGCTCATTGGCGTCTGACTCTAGATTTTGGCTCAGGCCTGATCTCAGGGGGTGGGACTGAGCGGGAAGTGGGGCTCCCCCAGGCCGTGGGGTATGCTCCGGATTCGCTCTCTCCTGCTCCCCAACACTGTGTTTGCTTAGTGAAAGGTTCTCCCACTGACAGACACAGAAATGCGTGTTTCTTTTTTTTTAATCATTTTTTAAAATTTTCAGCATAACAGTATTCGTTGTTTTTGTACCACACCCAGTGCTCCATGCAATCCGTGCCCTCTCTAATACCCACCACCTGGTTCCCCCAACCTCCCACCCCCACCCCTTCAAAACCCTCAGATAGTTTTTCAGAGTCCATAGTCTCTCATGGTTCACCTCCCCTTCCAATTTCCCTCAACTCCCTTCTCCTCTCTAACTCCCCTTGTCCTCCATGCTATTTGTTATGCTCCACAAATAAGTGAAACCATATGATACTTGACTCTCTCTGCTTGACTTATTTCACTCAGCATAATCTCTTCCAGTCCCGTCCATGTTGCTACAAAAGTTGGGTATTCATCCTTTCTGATGGACGCATAATACTCCATAGTGTATATGGACCACATCCTCCTTGTCCATTCGTCAGTTGAAGGGCATCTTGGTTCTTTCCACAGTTTGGTGACCGTGGTCATTGCTGCTATAAACACTGGGGAACAGATGGCCCTTCTTTTCACTCCATCTGTATCTTTGGGGTGAATACCCAGTAGTGCAATTGCAGGGTCATAGGGAAGCTCCATTTTTAATTTCTTAAGGAATCTCCACACTGTTCTCCAAAGTGGCTCCACCAACTTGCATTCCCACCAACAGTGTAAGGGGGTTCCCCTTTCTCCACATCCCCTCCAACACATGTTGTTTCCTGTCTTGCTAATTTTGGCCATTCTAACTGGTGTAAGGTGCTATCTCAATGTGGAAATGCGTGTTTCTTGCTCTGCACCCGGAGGACCCACGGGGCTGACCTAGCGTCTTGGCGGAGCCCGCGGTGGAGCAGCAGCGGTCCCCCTGGGTCGGCCTCTCTCCGGCCTCAGACGCGGGGTTCTGACGCGCTCCTCCCACGGCTTCCCCCCCCACCCCCGCTCCCCCGTAAGTCCGCGAGCCCGCGCGGCCGGTCCGCCCTGCGCACTCGCTTCTGGGTCCCCGGCCCAACCGCCAGGCTCTTCCGCGGCAGCAGCGGGAACAGGTCGGGGCGGTGTCCACGCAGCTCTGTCCGCCGCCTTCAGCCTCAGACTGCTCCTGGGGGCTGCAGGACGGACGCTTGTCCAACCTGGGCGCAGCGCGCCGTGACCCGGACCTGGCTCAGGACACAGATCCTCGGCGCCCTCCGTGCCAGGCCCTGCCTCCGAGGCCCGCACACCGGGGAGGACAAAGCCAGGTGCTGGAGCGCGCGGAGCCTGCTCTCCCACGCGGAGCCAGAACCGCGCCGCGAGGACGGACAGGTGGGTGCAGGGCCATGTCGCCGGCGGGGCGCGACCCGAGGAAGAGGGAGCAGGGCGTGGGGGTGGCGAGGGCGCACGGGGATGGGAGGAACGAGCCCCGGTGTGCGCGGGGGTTAGAGAACCCCGCAGAGCCCACCAGGCCCCGGACCGACGTCCGCTCTATAAAGTGCGCGCGTCCTTGCGCCGGGGACGCGCAGAAGAACCGCGGGCACCGGACGGTGGTGACAGCGGGCCGATGCCGCGCGCAGCGGGGTCCCCGCGGGAGCCGGGTCTGCACTCGCCCCCACCCCTGCCCCCTGAGCGGATCCGAGGGGCCGCGACGCCCGCGCGAGAAGGGGAGGGAGGGGACGCGCAGGCGCAGAGACTCGCCACCCTCCCGCGCGGCGACCGCGGTTGCCGGGGTAACCGAGACGCGGGCAGCGACGCCGCCAGGCGAGTGCGGTATTCGGACGCGGGCGGGGCGGGGCGGGGCGGGGGCTAGTATTGGGGCCGACGGGGCGAGGGCGGAAAGGCCATCCGCGGGGAGGTCGGAGGCACAGCAGGGCACAGCGGGGCACAGCGGCGGTCCTGAGCACGTGGTGTTTACTTTCTAGAAGCACCTCGGCGCCTGTGTAGACGGTGGGTGCAGGGAGACCGCAGGGGAGCCAGGGGCCAGGGCGCCGACCTCCAGGAACAGACGACTGGACTCAGACCCGGGGAAGGGGTGGGGGACTGAGAAGTGGTCAGATTTGGGATCTTGGTGAAGGAAGAGTCAACAAGATTTGCTGCTGGACTGAATGTCCCCCCAGAAATCGGATTTACAGAAAGTTCCTAAGGCGAGGGCCTCAGCAGTGGCTGATTTCTCCTGCACGGAGCAGGGGCAGGAAGGCCCCGTGAAGATGTCCAGTAGGACGCTGGACCCTGAGCCCAGAGCACCGTGCTGAACCTACAGACGTGGGCCTCAGTCCGCGCGGTGTTGCGATGGATGCAATCACCCGAGGAAGGACAAGGGTTGAGTGCTGGGGTTCTCCAGTGTGTGTGGCAGGAAGAGAGCAAGCGTCCAGCCCATGGGCCAAGGACACAGAAGGAAAACCAGAGAGGTGTGGTGTCTTGGAAGCCAAGTGGGAAAAAAAGTTTAGGGAAAAATCATTTAAAAAATGGATGCTGAAAGGTTAGCCGAAGCATCCCAATACCCTGGTGAGGGGGAGGCTATGGGCTGAGGCTGCCGTTGAGTTTTGCCCATGGGAAGTTGGCTGAGACTGTCAACAGTGCTTTCATGTGGGAACCGGGATGGAAGCCTGATTGCTTCAGGAGAGAGCATAGGGGAGTGTGTGCAGGTCTCCTGGAGAGTCTGCAACAAACGGGAGCAGAAAAGTGAGCGGAGTTTGGAGGGAGGTGTTTGATCTCAGTGAGTAATGCCAGGTTTTTGTTTAATTTCTTCTTTAATTTGGACAGAGATCAGCATGTCTGCATAGAGATGGGTTGATCCAAGAGAAAGAAAACAGTAAAGCCCTGGGGTTAGGGAAAGGCCTGCTGTAGATTCTCTTTAGTAAATGCAGGAATCTGCTCATCATCCCTTCTGCGGGGTTCTCACCACTCCCTGGTTTGCCCCTCCTGGTTTGCCCCTCCTTCGAGGCATCCGCGTAGGCTGTTATCAGACACCGTGCCTCCTTCTCATCTCCTTCCCCAGATGGACTTGGGCTCTTCAGCACTTGGCACGAGCCTGGATGGCAGGGGCCAGCCTCAGACACACTTACCTCTATGTGCCTCTGCCTCGCTAGCACAGAGCTGTGTCCTGGACATTACTGCGGGCCTCGGCTCCAGAGTCATTTGGAGGAACATGTCCCTCGATCGCGGGGCATGAGGATCAACTCTGAATTCCCTGTCCAAGGGGAAGGAGGAGCGGGACCCAGGGCAGCCTTCCCAGTGGCAGGCCCCCCCTCCCTGCCGAGACCTGCTGGCTGGGGTCTGGTTTCCTTAGCCCGATGCTGCCCTGGCTGCATGCAGACCATGGTCCTTGCACTCGGTGCCAAGAGGGTGGCTTGGAAAAGCAAACTCTGGAGAGAAAGTCAAAGTCGACTTCAAAGGAACTGGTGGTCTGTGCAGATGTGTTTTTCCTGGCGGACAGCCTCGAGAGGACCGAAAGGCCTCAATGACGTCCCGTCTGCAGCTGACTGCCAAGAGGGGAGTTGTGCCAGGCTATCCGCAGAGCCAGCCGGCCACCCAGACCACGTTCCTGGTCCAGCCTCAGGGGGACACTGGATGCTCATTTCTCTGTGCTTTTGAGGGTTTGAAGGAAGGATGTTCTAATATTAGAGTCAGAAATGGTAAGAAGACGTTTCAACAGCAGGCTTTTTACCTGCTCTTAAACTAGGAAGAGATCCACTGAAGGGAGGTGTTTCCAAGAGAAGGAACTAGAGGGCAAGCTGATTCAGGATGGATTTAAGTAGCATGTCAGAAACAAACAAAAACCAGAGGAAGGCAAACACAAATTGACTTTAAGTGACAAAGTGACAAGCAGAATGAACGTCCTTCGACACGCCTAAGATTTGGAAACGAAAGCAAGTTTCTCTGCGTGTGTATGAATTACGTTTGCATCTTTTGCTTCTTGTCTGACCACATCCCGTCTCCATCTGACTGTGAGTCCTGGCGTTTCCTCAATGGAGGGGTCTGCAAGGGACACAGCCCCTGAACAGAAGCCTCTGTAATCCACATGTATCCATGGAAACAACCCAGGAATTCGAATACTAATATTAAAATGAAATTGAATATTAATATTAAGCATGTGTCCTTCTTCCCTCTTCTTCCCGCTTCCTAGCCCTGTCCCCAGGCACCACCTGCGGTGCCCCAGCACATGCATGCACACGTGCAACACATGCAGGCACACGACACATGTACACACACGCGCGTGTGCACACACAGGCGTACCACACAACACAACACATGTACACACACGTATGCACACACACTTGCACATATGCAGGCACACTGCACACACACACCACACACATGCACACACACACTTGCACACATGCAGGAGGCAGGTGCATCTGGATACTGTTAGGGTGGCACCCCAGGTGCCAAACCACTCCGTCCCTCCCGGGGTGATGGGTCAGCCCGCACATTAAACACCCTTCTGAGTCCAAGGACCCCAGGTTGTAAATCTCACCAAAAATGTGCATCCACACACAGGCACCCAAGTTCAGCCTTTCTATCTCAGCATGTCTGCTGCTAGAGGCTGGCACTGGCGCACTCGTTTCTAAAAGGCTGAGCTGTGCACAGTGTTAGGGACTGAATTAATGTACTGAGACCCTAACCCTCAAAAACTCAGTAGGGGACTGGGTTTGGAAGTAGGGCCTTTATTTTATTTTTTTAATTTTCTTTCTTTATTTTTTTTTTAAAGATTTTATTTATTTACTTGACAGACAGAGATCACAAGTAGACAGAGAGAGAGGAGGAAGCAGGCTCCCTGCTGTGCAGAGAGCCCGATGTGGGGCTCGATCCCAGGACCCTGAGATCATGACCTGAGCCAAAGGCAGAGGCTTTAACCCACTGAGCCAACCAGGTGCCCCTCTCTTTATTTTTTTAAGAAGATTTTACATGTTTATTTGTCAGAGGGAGAGAGAGAGGGAGGGAGCACAAGCAAGGGGAGGGCAGCAGGTCTCTGGGATCGTGACCTGAGCTGAAGGTAGATGCTTCACCCCCTAAGCCCCCCCAGGTGTCCTATGGAAGAGGGGGCCTTCAAGTGGGTGCTTAGGGTAAACAGAGGCTGCCAGCAGTGGCACCAATCCAGCAGGGCCAGGGTCCTAGTAACAGGAGGAGGGGAGGACCCAGGATATACCATGTCTGCAGGACAGGGAGAGGCCTTGGGAGGAACTGGACAGGCCCAGAGCTCAGGCTTCCTGCCTGCAGGAGAGAGGCGCAGGTCCTGTTTGTGCCCTGTCTGTGCTCAGTGGTGGCGGCAGGGTGACTCAGATGGGCTGTGAAATCAGAACATCCTTACCGTGTCTTCTGTCTTCATTTTTCTACCTCACATTTCAGACTCCCTCCATCCCCCTTGCAGAGAGGGCGAGCAGGCGAGACAGTGAACGGCGGGCAGGCAGCGTCTGTTCTCCTGGCTCCGGGGTCCCCAGGACATGCCACTTCCCAGTGACCGCCGAGGGCCGCCGCCCCGCCCAAACCTGTCCTCCCAGGCTCCATGACCACTGCGTGCTTACGGGGGTTCAGTTACTCTGGCTGTTCCGTTGGAGTTGTCGTAGCCTAAAAATAAAGCCATCTGTCCACTAGGAAACACACTGGTCACTTTCATCTGCACACAGTCACAAGGAGCCCAAAGGAAATGTGAAAGTGAGTGAGCCTATCGCCGTTGGTGACCGGAGGATTAGTCCCACCAGGCGTGTGCTGGCTGGCCCTCAAACTCTTCTGAGAAAGGGGGAAGCCGGCATCGTCCTTTGGATTTCACAGCTGTGGGACCGGCCTTGAGGAGGCCAACAGCTTGCAAGGTCACGTAGGGAAGACAGAACAACCCACACTTCCCTGTGCCAGGCACCAGGTCGGTTCTCACCCTTGGCCTGGCAGAGACAGCACATGTCACACATTACATGTCTTCCAGCCAGGATGAGTCCTGAAGGTCATCCATAGACAGGACACGCACACGTGAGCAGGAGGGCTTTGTCAGAGAAGAGAGACGCATGCTGTCACCAGGTGCTGGCAAGCGGGTCCAGCAGACACCTGTGTGGAAGAGGCTGGGAGTGTGCTGAGGTGTTGGAACCCGGTTCTGTAGAAACAACAGGGTGAGGAGGGAGGCCCAGAGTGGTAGATGTGCAGGGCAGGAGGAACCCAGGGTGGGTGGGTGGGTGGGCAGGATGGTGAGGATGCCAGTCAGGAAGTCCCTGGAGGAGACAAGGTTGTGGCGGAGCACAGCTGGAGGAAGAAGTGCTAGAATGTTCCATGCTCAAAGCCACAGGAAACATGCAGTTGAATCAGGTCCATTTTTAGCAGGTCTTTTAGCAATTACGCAGGTGTCATCCCAGAAAAAAATCAGTTATTTGAAGGGATCTTAGGTGAAAAGACGAAATAGCTCTCATGCCATCATTACCACTGTGGATTTTTTTTAGGAAGCTCTTTATCCTGCAGTTAGAAAGCTCTTTTCTCCTCGCCCTTGCTTCTGACTCGAAAGCCCCATCTGTTCGGATGGGAGTTATGAATGTTTTGTGCGGGGAGAATACACAGCATGAATAGAGCTAGTAATTTTAGGGCTGATTGAGCGCTGAAGGCACTGAGATGACGGTCTGCAGAAGGAAGCTTCTGTACAACCCAACCGGGCTGGTCAGGTGGTGTTCAGAACGGATGCCAGAAACAGCCTGTCACTAGTGCCATCAGCTGCCACGTGCCCCTTTTCTCAAAAGCTTAGAGAAATAGAGAGGCCTGCAGAGCCCCAAACCATTCTCTTTGGTCTAAGGTGCTTGTGCATGAGACCCAGACCACGCCAGGAGGGAAGGGTTCCAGGACATGAGGTGTGCCCGGCTGGAGCCACACAAACGGGTTCCCTGTATGAGACAGTGACCTTATGTCCCAGCGTGAGCATGCCAAGAGACGGGCCTCTCACCTGTGCAGCTTCTAGAACAGTCCTCCCCTTTCTGAGCACCTCCGCCAAGGGAGGCCATCCTTGGTCTGGTTGCTGGTGAGCCATGTGGGCCCCAGGCATGTGCGGAAGGAGGTGAGGGCTGCTGTCCCTCCGTGGGACACCTGGGCCCGCCCAGCAGCCCATTGCACAGGCGAGGACACAGAGCCTGTGTGCATGAACTGTGATGGCCGCCCTCACCTTGGGGACATTCTGCGTCCACTTCTCCTCAGGGAAGATGTTCCCGCCACCTTGGTCACGCACCCACTGGAAATAGGGCCCCGTGTGTGTAGGGTGAGTTGGGGCCCAGCTCCTCACCCTGGGGGAACACAGAGACCACTCAACACCAGCGTCCCTCCTCCACCCCCACCCCTGCCACACACGTCCTGTGTTCCAGGCAAGTGATCCGGACTCATTCACAAAGATTACTGCCCCCCCCCCCCCGAGGTCAAGGTCTCTGCTTACAGGGTGTATGGAATGTCGTGTTCTTGTGACAGACTTGTGGAGGGCTAGGTGTCTGCCTTCCTCTGCTCACAGGCTGAGCCCTGCTCACGGTCCCTGAGCTCTTCTTCCTACGTCCTCAACGCCTCCATCCCCGCCCAGACTCAGAGCTGCTGCGCACGGGCCTCCGGCTCTAGGACTGCCCCCACCCGTGGCCCTCCCTTCTGTCTGGTTCATCTCCGCCTTCCCCATTCCACAGGGAGCACCGCAGTAGAGGGAGAGCCTCGTGTGTCTGGGTGTTGTACACCACAGCGCTGGCACAGAGTGCGGTTGCTAAGTTTGCTTGTTCTTTTTCCAAGAAAAGAAGAGTTCAGGAGGCACAGGGCTAATGGGTGACACGTGTTAGGAAACGCTAAGTGCAACGATCCTGGTGAACTGGTGGATGGTCCTCTCCCCCTCCCCTGCTTCCTACTGAGACCGACGACAGGGACACCTGCTTCCTCTGCCTGTCCAGCCTCCCCTTGTTCTCCAAAGCATAAACCTGGGTGATATCTGCGCATGTGATTGGGACGGGACATCCCCTACCTTGTGTTTTAGGGGAGGCACAGACGCTAGATCCACCCCAGGAGGGCTCTCCACTTCCTGACCCCTGAGAGTGGCTCAAGATGGGCAGCTGAACCTAGCAAGACCAGTATGTGTTATAACCAAATTTGGTAGAATCATTGAGGGAAATCCCCTCTTATTCTTTTCTTAAAATTTTTCCTTTTTCTAATTTTTTTTTAAAGATTTTTATTTATTTATTTGACAGAAAGAGAGATCACAAGCAGGCAGAAAGGCAGGTGGCAGGGCAGGAGCAGGGGAAGCAGGCCCCCTGTCAAGCAGAAAGCCCGATGCGGGGCTCGATCCCAGGACCCTGAGATAATGACCTGAGCCGAAGGCAGAGGCTTTAACCCACTGAGCCACCCAGGCGTCCTTTTTTAAATTTTTATAATTTTTTATTGTATTTATGTTAGTTACCATACAGTACATCATTAGTTTTGATGCAATGTTCCAAGATTCATTGTTTGTGTATAACAAACACCCAGTGCTCCATGCAGTCTGTGTCCTCCTTAACGCCCACCACCAGGCCAACCCATCAACTCTCCTCCCTCCCCTCTGAAACCCTCAGTTTGTTTCCCAGACTCCATAGCCTCTCATGGTTTCTTCTCCCTCCCTGGTTTCCTCCCCTTCATTTTTCTCTTCCTTTTCCTAATGTCCTCCATGCTATTCCTTATGTTCCACAGGTAAGTGAAACCATATGGTAATTGACTTTCTCTGCTTGACCTATTTCATTCAACATAATCCCCTCCAGTCCCGTCCATGTTGGTGCAAATGGTGGGTGTTCATCCTTTCTGATGGCGGAGTCATATTCCATTGTGTATATGGAATCCCCTTTTTTTCTGATGTCTTACATGCAAACCGTCAAAAGAGCCCCAAGCTTCGGGGGTCATTGTTGCTGCCATGTGAAGAAAACCATCTTAGAAATGAGGCCATGTGAGGCCAAATGAGGTCAAAGATAGGGACACATTTCCAGATGATACAGAGCACCTGGATCCAGCCATGCCTGATGCTTACATCTGGACTTTCTGATGACATAGCCTGAGCTGTTCTGAGTTGGGCTTCAGCCCGTTGCAAGATAAGGTGTCCTGACTATCCACCGATGGGTCTCCCTATCAGAACAGAATCGCTGCAGCAGTAGTGTGCTAATGGCAGATGAGAAGCCAAAAGGAGAGAGTGGAGTCCTTGAACCAGGGGGGCTATGACAAAGGAGCTGGCCATGGTCATGGCCCCCTGGGCTCAGGAACCTCTGGGCCTGAGGGTTCTGTCCCTCTTCTGGTTTTTCCCCATGGCCTATTTCAGCTGGGAGAACGCGGAAGGTGCAGTTTCCAGAACAGCAGCTGGTTTGTCTCCTGTTGGCTGTAGCTGGCTGACATGCGGTGCACTGCTGAAACTCAGACCCAGCTGGTAGCATTCTGCAGAGCTGGGATGTCATCCAGACCTCACATGCACAGACATGTGTATGTGTGTATATGGGCACGTATGGGTATGTGTGTAATCATGTGTGTTCTAAATCTCTCAGTCTCTTTCTGGATTTCTGTCTCTCTATCTCTGTCTCCATGTCTATCTCTCTACCTCTGTCTCTGTCTCGATAAAGGGCAATTTCTTTTTTTTTTAAAGTTTATTTTTTAAAGTCTTTTCTATACCCAACGTGGGGCTTGAACTTACAATCCCAATGGAGTGTCACATGCTCCACCAACGGAGCTGGCCAGGCGCCCCTGAAAGACCGTTTCTTGTTTCCAGATCTCCTTCTGGCCAGTGGTTTGCGCTTCCCAAGGCCTGTGGGTACCTGATGTGCTCCGTCCAGGCCAAAGGCTCCCTCTGCCTGGTTCTCCCCATACTTTCAATGTAACACAGACAAGAAACAGCTCTTTGCTCGGTGAATTCTCCTTGTGGAAAGATTAGGAACTCTCACAGAGGGTTGGGAGAGGTAGGGGGTCCCCTTAACCTATCCAAGTTGGAGAATGTTCTGGGGAGTAGGGTGTGACAGGGGCCCCGTGCATAGCATGTGCTTTCCAGGGGGCTCCCAGGAAGGGCAGCACAGCCATAGCACCACGACTGAGCACAGCGGGGTGGGGGGTGCATGGACAGGCGCGGTGGGGGAAGTCCGGTGGAGAAGGGCGTCCAGGGAGCAGAGTGAGCAAAGGGCAGGGGGAGAATGGGGGTGTGGCAAGCAACTCAGCGGCAGTGAGGGGGCAGACAGTGGGCTCCCCTGCCCTTGGTGGGGGGACCGAATTTGTACCTAAGGGTCATCTGACACGTCAGACCGGTCCTCAGCATCCTGCAAAAAGGAGGCGGAGAAGTTTCCAGTGTCGTTCCCGGCTTCCTTCTGATTTCTGGTGAGCCCCTTGGGGTATTTTGCCTGGCGGGGAAGTTTTTTCCTAATAAATCCTTTGTAGTAAACAGCATGCAGGAGGTCCCCTGCACCCGAGACGAAGCGGAGTCCCAGATCCAGACCACGCGTTCCTGCGGGCGCAGGAGCACTGCTCGCTGTCCACAGTGCATTTGCCTTGCTGATTCCTGGAGAGAAGAGGTCATGAGGCCTTCGTCTTTCTCTCCGAAGCCACGTAAACCTAGAAACCAACATCCCTGAGGGACTAAGACAACTTGCCAGCTCCTCCGATCATTTCTGGAGGCTCTGAAGAAAAGCATGCGCGCGCCCAGGAAGACTGGAGCTGCGGAGGCCGTGGTGGGGGGACTCACGGACAGCAGCCTGGGCCAGTTACCTGACGAAAGCTTTAGGCAAACAAACTTGTCAATCAAGATGCATGGGGACCGTTGACCTCTGACCTAGGAATCTTAGTTTTTAGGAAAGTAGAGTAAGAGAATATTTACACCCAAAGATATTCGTAAGTGTCATCTTTAATGGGAGAATTATTGAACACATCCGAGTTCAAAATGATGAATTAGTTAAATGTATATAAATGCAGTGAAATGCTACTTGGTCATTAAAATTGTCTCAAAAAAGTTGTATCAACCGGCGGAATGTTGAACAGAGGGGAATGCAGCACTCCACGCGACAGGTAGCCCAGAGACTGCTTCCTCCGGGGACGCATGAGAGCTGCACAGGGAAAAACCAGAAAAAAACCACCAACTCTACATATTTCTAAGTTACATGTATGTTAGTGTTATGGGTATAGGTTATTTGAATTTTCTTCCTGTATTTTGCTGTATTTTCCTAAATTTTATTGAGACTGTATTACTTTTTTAATCAGATTTTTTTTTACTTGAACACGTCATTAACCACTGAAAATTTCAAATTTCTCAACTTAAGCCAGTCATTTTATTGACATCTTCGCATTTGTTTTTCTGTTCTGGTTAACGCAGCTGGTAAAAGTTGGGTCGAACGAACTCTGGAATCCTTTCGGACACGATGCTCCGGTACACACGTACTAGTGAAGACATCACCACGGTGGGCCAAGCGCCATTTCAACATTCACACAGCTGCCATTTTCTTTCGTGATGAGAGCCCCTGAAACGTCCCGTCTCAGCACATTTCCACTGTTCAATACCGTACTGTTCACGGGGTCACCACACTGTACACGAGGTCCCCGAATGTGCGTGAGAACTGGGATGAGCCCTCCCTGCGCCCCCCGCCCGGGCCCAGCAACCCCGTCCGCGCTCTGCTTCCGAGAGGCCTCCTTTTCCGGATTCCACATGTAAGTGAGAGCACGCGGCGTCCTTCTCTGTCCACCTTGTCTCACTCACCATCATCTTTCCGGTCCTTGCCCGTTGTTGCAGCTGGTAGGATCCCCGTCTTCCGACGTGTGTGTGTATCACATTTCCTTCATCCGACGACAGACTCGGGCCGTTTCACACCGTGGCTGTTGTGAATAATGCAGCGATGACCGTGGGCGTCCAGGGATCCTTCTGGGTGGGGCTCATTTCCTCTGGACCAACAGCGGGAAGAGGGATTGCTGGACCACACGGCAGCTCTATACTTAGTCTGTCGGACCTCCACGCGGCTCTCCCGAGGGGCTGCCCAGCTCTCGTTCCCACCAGCAGCGTGAGAGGCTCCCCTTTCCCCGCATCCTTTCTTGTATTTTTGACACTAGCCGTGCTGACGGGTGTGGGGGGTGGTTCTGAGCTGCGTTTCCCTGATGGGTACGATGTTGAGCCTCTTTCATACCTGTTCGCCATCTGTGTGTTTTCTGTGGAAGAATGTGTGTTTAGATCCACTGCTCATTTTTTAAAATATTTTATTTATTTATTTGACACACATAGAGGGGCTATAAGGAGGAAGGAGGAAGGAGGAGACGGTGCTCAAGGAGGGTCTCCCCCCCGGCTGCTCCCCTGACGCCATGGTCCTGCCGCTCCCGGCCCGCCCTCCAAGACCACATGTGCCAACTGCCTATCTGCTCTGTACTCACCTTCCCACCGCCAGTTTTACCCTGGGGGTTATTCCCCTCGGCACACCCAGACTTCCATCTCTTATCTCCCTGTTCTCCACAGTTTGTCTGCTTCTGCCCTGAAGCCATGAGCCCCTCTCTGGTCTCCCAGGTGCCACGTGTAGGGTCACCCCCACCCAGACAGCATCCTCCCTGGGTCCTCACATGGGGAAGGGGCTGGGGGCTCCCTGGGGTCCCTTTCCAAGGGCTCTGATCTGACTAACGGGCTCCAGCTTCACGTTCTCACCTCCCCTCCAAGGCCCCTCCGCCCCATCACCACAGCATGGCCTTTGGAGGACGGAGCAACAGCTCACGGCGATGTGTCCAGGAGCCTCTATTTCTTTCTCAGTAGCGTCCAGACTCAGGGCTGTGGTCTGCATGGCTTCCCTGGATGGTTCTCAGCCTGTGGCTGTGAGGCTGAAGGGTTTTCCATCTTGGTCATTGTCTGGAGGAACCTCCATTGAGCTGTGCGACCCGGGACGGTTGGCCGGCTTCTCTGGGCCTCTCTTCCTTGGCCATAAAGTGAGAGGCTCAGACAGGAGCCTCGCTGCTCTGCCCTCTGAGCCTCCTCCTGATGTCCTAATGTCACCGAAAACATCGGGCGAGGTGTCCCTTCTGGGAGGGGAAGGAAACAGCGACCAGGAGGTCGCCTCCGCCCAGCCTTCCCGGTGCGACGAGGACTGCGAGCTCTCACACAGGCGTCCAGCGGACATGGCAACGGGTGAAGCCCAAAGTGGGGAGAACCTGTCGCAGGAAGAGAAGAGCTGCCCGGAGTCAGGGACAGCAGAGGACTGTCAGGATATGCAGAGCACTTTACCAAGCTCCCTCCTGTGATGGTTTCCAAAAAGGTTTGGCTTGGGGCGCCTGGGTGGCTCAGTGGTTAAAGCCTCTGCCTTCGGCTCAGGTCATGATCTCAGGGTCCTGGGATCGAGTCCCGCATCAGGCTCTCTGCTCAGCAGGGAGCCTGCCTCCTCCTCCTGTCTCTCTCTGCCTGCCTCTCTGCCTACTTGTGATTTGTGTGTCAAATAAATAAAAAAAGAATCTTTAAAAAAAATAAATAAAAGATTAAAAAAAAAAAAAAAAGGTTTGGCTTTTTCCCCTAATGAAATAATCGTGTTGAGAGAGCTTTACTTTGGGTTTTGACCCATAATATCTCCCAAAATGAATCAGAATGGTAGAATCAGATATATTGCCAACGAGTTATATGTAAGCTCCTGGCTTTAAAATTTGCCATGAACAGAAAGCCCTCAGCTGGGCCTGTGTCCGTGTGGACACCCTCTCCACGCAGGCTTCCCGGAGCTGCACACAGGGTGGTGGGCCCGCCCATGGACAGAGACAGAGCAGTGAGGAATGCTGCCTCTCCGGACCCGTCCCAGGTGTGTGGTGGGCTCATGGATGGGGGCGAGTGGGGGGAGCTCCTGGGAGCAGAGAGTAGTCGGAGGGGCCCTGCGGTGAGACGATGGCGTTGGCCTCGCTTCCAGGTGTGGGATGTGACGTGCAGCGCGGTGTAGCCAACAGTCCTGGTCCGTGTCCTTGCAAGTTGCCCCGAACGTCAATCACAGAGCTCTCGTTGCCAAACCAGAACAGAGGTGACACTGACCCCGGGACCTGACCCCAGTGTGCATGAATGCACACCCCCACGCTGCCTGCCCAGAATATACCCCCTATCTGTCGACCATACCTCCGGACACCTGGGGCTCTGTCGGTGGATCGTCTGCCTTTGGCTCAGGTCATGATCCCGGGCTCCTGGGATCCAGCCGGACTGGGGCTCCCGGCTCAGATGGGAGTCTGCCTCTCCCTTTGTCCCTCCCCCTGTTTGTGCTCCCGCTCTCTCAAGAGGATCAACAAAATCTTTAAAAAATAATCATACCTCAAGAAAGCTAGGGAAACCCTTACAAAACACTCGGTTTTATCTTTACCTTACTCTGCTCCGGGAGGGCGGCAGGGGTGTCAGCCGGGGAACGGGAAGCACCTGGCTTCCTGCCCCGCCCGCTCACCCCCTGCAGGTGCGGCGGCTGTTACCCGGGCAGCATGGGTCCCAGCTGGTTTCCCGCTTAAGCCCCCTCCGGAGACCCCTTCTTCCTTACGAGGAGCACAGGCTAGGAGAGCACTGTCCGAGGTGAAACCCTCTGAAAACTCGGGCAGGTGTCACAGGCTCTGGGACCGCACAGGCCGCCGGCTGACCCCGCACACACCCCCGCACACACCGCGGTCCTCGCAGCGCCGCCGATCACCTGACCCGCCGCGGCGCGGGTGCGGGAAAGATCGTCGGGGAGACTTCACCCGGCGCTTGGCTCTCCCGAGGGCGTCAGCGGCCCCTCGGGTTGGGGTTCGCCAGCAGCCGCCGGCCTCGGGCCTCGCCTGCCCTCTCGCCCTCACAGAGCTGCTTCTGGGGGTGGGGGGAGCCCTGGGGATGGGCCTTTGTGCGCTCGCACCTGCCCCTCTGCACCCGCAGCGCGGGGACCCGGTGAGGACGCCGCACCCCAGAGCGGGGACAGCTGCTCCGGGGCACAGGGACACCGCCGGAGACGCGCGCGCACGACCAGGGCCCGCTGCCCCGACCGCTGCCTGACCTCGGCGTGCCCCGGGGCCCTCGCGACGCGCGGCGTTCCCGGCGCCAGGTCAGCCCACGGGCGCTCTGGACGGTCCACGCGGACCCCGAGCGCGGGTGTAGCCCGGCCTCCCGCTCCGACGGCGTCTCCACCACGGCTGGTCACCGGCGGGAACGTGTCCCCGCAGCACGTTCGGACGCTCGGGTGCGAACCCCGCCGACCCGCAGGGCGGGCTCCGACCCCGTCCCTCGCTCGCAGGACGGCATGGCTGCTTCACGGGCCAGAGCCCCACGGCCGCGATGGGCAGCGGTCGGCAGAGGGGGCGGCCGAGGGAGCCCCGAGCCCGCCCCGCGGCCGCAGGTGCGGGCCATTCCCGGCCGTACCTGCCCCGACTCTCCCCCGCATCGCGCGTCCGGGGCCCGGTTCGGTGTCCTCCTCCTCTGCCGGGGTCGCCAGGAAGACGCAGGAGGGCCCCAGGGTCAGAGCCGCACTCTTGACAGCCTGAACCCCGCGGACTGTCCGGTGAGCACGGGCCGTGCCCTCCGCCTTACAGCAGCTGTTCCTGCTCGCGGGGTCCCTTTGGGGTACAGCGCTGTCAGGTCCCCGGGTCTGCTGCGGCCCCGCGATCCCGCTAACATCGCCATGCGGTGCACCGTCTTCCCCCACCAGAACCAAAATGTTCTTGCGCTGCAGGGCCCTGGGTAGCTGAGCACAGCACCTGGTGACTCCAGGACCTGGTGACTCTGGGACCCAGTGACCCCCGCACCCGGTGACTCCTGTGTTATGCCCCAATAATGGGTCTGTGATTAAAGGAGGGTGACTGATACAAAGCGAAGGTCAAGCAAAGCTTTATTTCATGCCAAGCATCAAGAATCAAATTGACCGGCCAGGGCCGTGCCTCTTACAGAGAGGGCCACCCTGCTCTCCTTTACCGACTAGCTTTTAAGGGCAAAGGCCATGCGGTTGGGCCTGGACCTGCACAGGTGGCCAATGAAATTGTAACACACAGAGAAAGTTGTGCAGTGATGCTACATGACCAACTGAATTACAATTTACCCTATAGTAGACATTTGACCCAGCCTATCACCTTGGTCAGAATTGGCACCCAAAAGGCTCCCAAAGGGCAGGACCCATACTCCTTGGTAGCTAGGGAGACAGTAGGCAACCCCTCACTGATGGGATGTCTCCACCTGGCCTGACCCATCCTTGTATCTGTGCTTTGTTACCTGAGGCTGGTTTCTGGGACTTGTTTTTAAGTAAATCCCCTGGGGGAAGGGGAGCAGGGACAGTTTAAGGGTTAAATAACAATGGAATGGAAGCCTCTGGTTAAATAGGTCCTTACATCCTGCACCGGGGGGTCTGCACTTTCCCTGCCTCTCCTGGGTCCTGAACATCCTCCCCAAGGGGTGTTGAGCATCACTCCGTGTGTCTGTGGACCATGTGTTCTTCGGAGACAGGTCTGTTCAGACCCTCGGGTTTAAATAAGATTGCTTTTGCCCCTGACGGTTGGTCGGAGCTGTTTGCCTATTATCCCCTCCCTGGAAAGGTCATTTGCAAATGTTTACTCCCTTGGGGTAGGTTGGGTTTTCATTTTGTTGATGGTTTCCTTTCTTGTGGAAAAGCTTTTTATTTTGGTGTAGACCCAATAGTTTATTTTTGCTTCCGTTTCCTTTGCTTTTGGGCCAACCCTAAGCTTGCTCTTTATGGAGCGGCAGGAAACAGTTCTGCGCTCACTATCAGAGGATGCATGCAAACGTTTCACTTTCTACTTACAAAGGGCGATTTGGTGACTGGTTCTGCAGCAGTATTCTAGCGTTCCTGCTGAGAGTTCTTTGTGTGCTGGTGGTTTTTTCCCAGCCTGCATCTGTGATGACCACAGTTAAAATCCTCACAGCATGCCTTTGGCAAATTGTGGTTGCATATTTGAAGTTTGAATAAAGTGTGTGTTTATCAGACATACCAGCAAGATCAGTTCTGGCCCCAGAGCACTTATAATCTCTCAATCTCATTCTAAAAAGGTGCATTTTCTAAATGAAACAAAGTAAGAGTCCATTTGGGGTCCCTGATCTGCCAGAAGTTTGCTGCCATGGGGAAATGGGCTGCCTTCTGGTTCAGGGATGGGGGGAGCATGTCTGGCCTTGCTGCCCCAAGCGACCCCCCCCCCGCCCCCACCGTGAGCATGCGAACACTGAGCGCTTCTTGTTCAGGCAAAAGCAGACCAGATTCTGACCTGCTCTAGCCTGAGAGGCTGATTCGACACCACTTACGTCCTGCTGACGTCCTGCCTTCTCTTTGCTTTGTTCTTTGATCTCTAATGCAGCATTGATGACAATTATTTGCAATTACCTATTCCTTAAATATACACATAATAGTTTAAATTGCAAATGTCTGCTTCTGGGAATCCACTTAAGTACAATTGTATAGGTTATTGTCACTTTAATCATGGATTTATCAAACTGGAAAAATATCACACTTCATTTAGTCTTAAATTGCTTTTTGATCACTTACCACTAAATTCTCTTGCTTGAAGGCTTAGGGATAGGTCAGGAGAGGAGAAGGGAGAGAGGAGAGGAGCAGGGGCTGGAGAACCCCTAGGTGGAGGCAGGCAGGTCCTGGCCAGGTGGCCAGCCTGGTACAGGGCACCTCCAGGAAAACCTGCATAATGCAGGGCACGGTCCCAGCACATGCTTCCCCTAAATTAAGATTCTCCTAGTTTTAGAATTTAGATGACCTGAGGATCATCTGTGTTGAATCCCAACGTCCTGTATGTTACAGATAAGAAAAACAGGACAGAGGTTGGTGTCTGGAGGAAGGTGTGTGGCCGCTGGGAGGCCAAGAGGGAGCGGGGACCCACCTCTCAACACCGGCCCTTCCTGTGCCCCGGGACCTCTGTGATTATGTAGCAATCCCTCGTGGGTGTGTCCTCGGTCATTCACCACAGAGCTGATGGTCTTTCATTTGTGACTTAGGAATTTTAAGTGGTAAACAATTTTTTTTTAAACGGATGTAATTATTTAATGAGACAGGAAAATCACATGTTATGAAACAGGCTGGTTACAAGTATGGGTGAAGAATGACTTCACTTCTGACAGAAAATTTAGAAGTACGTATACAAAACCCCCAATGGCTATGTATGAAAATACTGAGTTTTTACTCTTGCTCTGTGATTAGAGTCTTCCCTTTGTTTTTGTGTATTTTTTGAGACATGATTATTTCTAAAAACAAAAACAAAAACAAAAACACAAGTTACTGAATGTCTTAGGTGAAGCATTCTTAAGTGTCAGGAGTCCAACAGTCAAGGCCTGAATCCAAGGACAGGTCCGGCCAGGGGAC
Organism: Pteronura brasiliensis; assembly: GCA_004024605.1. NCBI lineage: Eukaryota > Metazoa > Chordata > Mammalia > Carnivora > Mustelidae > Pteronura > Pteronura brasiliensis. The sequence continues at coordinate 37,706 of PJEN01007206.1, read as the reverse complement.
AAGGGTTGAGCCCAGACACAGAGGATCACTTTTATTTCTTTTTTCTTTTTTTTTTAACTACTGGGATGTATTTGTGTTAGGCTGCTTCCTCCACATTTGATGTTCTCAGTGTACTTGCATTTAACAGGAGTCTATGAATATTAACTCACACAACAGCAAAACAATGCCAGCAACTTTGGTTCCAAATTGATCAAAATGTAATGACCATTTTGTAGTTATAAAATGCATTGGAAATAAAACCGGATATACTAAATACTCTGGAAGTCAGGAGTTCTACCACAAAACCCCACGTGAGGAAGCCCCTGTCTTTGCTGCTCTCTTTGGCCGCTGTTCATTCTCAGTCTTCATCATAAACCTATTTTTGTTTCACAGATCTGGAAGGGGCAATGTTTCCTCAAAAAATGCTTTGCCTCCCTGAGTACTCTGCAGAGCTGGAAGGGTTCACCAATATCCAAACCACTTGGAACAAAGTTGAATGAGCTGTGCCATCATTATGTGCCTTTTGCAAAAAGATTTTCACTAAGTTCTTAAAGGGAGAACAGCAGATTCTTACCCATATATTGGTGTAAATGAGGCTCAAAAATCTCAGATTCCCACTGTTTCCAGCGAAGGGTGCTTTATTCAAGTAACAATGACAAATAAGCCACACTTTGAGCTCTCACAAAAAATGGGAAAGGCTCACTGCTTTCAAATCTGGCACTTCCAAAAACCAGCGCCACCATTAATGAAATGTGCTTTCTAGCCACAGTGGCATTTTCAGAGGAGGTCAAGAACGATGGTGAAGGTCCAAGAAACAATCAAAACCAAAAAAAGAAAAGCAAAAAAACTGAGATCATCTTCTGCATCACCAGCCCCAGTGCACCAGGTCACTGCTTTCTAAGGCAGGCTGCACTGAGTAATGGACATTAAGGAGGGCATGTGATGTCATGAGCAGTGGGTGTATAGAAGACTGCTGAATCACCTAACTCCACCTTTGAAACCAATAATATATTTTCTGTTAATTACTTGATTTTAAATAAAAAAAATAAAAAATACCTTGCCCCCAAAAACAATAAGTTGGAGGCAAAAGATTTAAAATACTCTGTTGTCCAACAAAATCCAAAGATCCCTTGCTTTGCTCTTGAACAACCTAGAAAAACGGAACTCTGTTTTACATGCCTACATAAGAGTGGTATCTCCTGGAAGTACCAGGGCCCGGAGCTTGCAACCCACATCAACTCATACTGCTGTTCCATCAGTCCCAGTCCTGCAGCCACAATTCCTTTGTAGGGAAAGGTGAAAAAGATCCGTTTCAGGACAAAGCTATTCAAGACGAAAGGAAGGTGTGTGTCTTCAGTGGGAGAACTGCCGGCTGCCGGAGGACTTCTTGCTAATGTGTTTGAAGATTTTGGACTTCTCGATGTTCTTGGCTTTCTGGTGGCCGAAGCCACCGCCACCTCCTCTCTTTTTAAGCTTGCCGTCGTTGCTGTTCACAAAAGGAGGCACCTTGAGACCCAATGACAGAGCAACCTGAGGCAAATTTAAGTTATTAACATTGGAGACCTGTTTCAGAGAATGGGAATCATATGCTTGAGTGTAGGACTTCTATGCTTCCTGAGCTGACTTATGAAGGAAGTAGTTCTTTGCAATCAATTTTTCAGGCTGAGCCGAATGTCAGAAATTTTGGACCAGGAAAACTCAAATTCACTTAACGGAACCCTGGATTGCTTCAAGTCACGAAGGAAACCCAATTCTTCAGGGCGCAAAATGAGCAAGGCGCGCCCTCTCCCATTTAGGCCTCTGTCTCTTCTTCCCACATGATGAGTGCGTTCCGTGGGGTCGTCTGGAGGGTCCCACTGAGCAGCGGAGTCGACCTCCCCGCCGCGCCGGTGCAGAGCGACGTCCCGAATCTGCAGAACCAGAGGAACGTGGCTGCCCGCTCACTGCGCTTCTGCCTTCCCTGAATGGCCAGGACGGGCAGATTGATGCGGCTCCCCCATCGTAGTGTATTTCACGGTCGTACGGGAGGGAAAGACCATCAGCTTCTTCTTCCGGTTCTCCTCAAGGAGTGTGACGAGCAGGAGGGTCTCTTTTCCGAGGACAAACAACATGGCCCCGCTCAAGACCGTCCTCTGCTGCGTTGGCTTTATGGCTGTCAACACCAACGTACAATGGCTCCTTCTTCAAAGAAACCCTTGCCACGTCCTCAGCTTTTCGAGTTTGTGTGGCAGAAAAGAGCATGGTTTGCCTGTGTGTTGGCAGAAGTTTAATAATCAGTTTTAATTCCTCTCCAAACCCGACCTCCAAGATGCGATGGGCCTCGTCGCTGAGCAGGCACTGCAGGTTTCTAGACACAAACGCTGCGGTATTCTGCACGTGCTCTGGGGGGCGGCCTGCGGTGGCCGCCAGGACGTTGATGCTATTACGACTCTGGTGTTCCCGCCGACGTGCTGCGGCCGCCCGTCGTCAACCGCGGGTGTGAACATGGTGCGTCGTTAGCCCCGTAAGGACACCGAAAGTCTGCGTGGCCGGTCCCCTCGTAGGTGGGAGGGTGAGAACCCCAGTTGCGTTCCTAGGCGTGAACTTAACCTGACAAGGACTTCGACGGCCGGATGGGAAATGCCAGCGCTTCGCCCCTGCCTGGTTCTGCGGCCGCGCGGAGGTCCCCGCCTTCCAGGAGCCTCTGACGCTTTCACGCTGAGTTTCAGTCGTGTGTACAACCCATTTCTTTTCTTGCGCTCAGAGCGTTCTCGTTGACAAGATCCATGAGAGAAGCCAATGAAGTGTCCCCCCAGCCTCCTGGCCGTCGTGGGGTGGGCGGGCCCTTCGCCATCCTCCTCTGGATCATCCGGCTTCTCCACCCCGTTCCGTCTCTCGGGGAGCTCGGCCCCTCCAGAGCCCCCTTTGTCTTCAGTCTTCACGGTTTTGGTATCACGCCCAGCATCACCACCATTTTTCTCTTCTTCTTCTTCTTTTTTGGTTCTGAATTGGGAGGCGGTATTGCCGCTTCTCCATTGATTTTTATGGTAAATTTCTTTTCTTTCTTTTTTTTTTTTTCTAACATGTGCAGTTTCCACTGTTTCTTTAGTTCTCTCTCCATTCTGGGCTTCTGACCAGCCCGCACTCAGACTGCTTCAGGGATGTTGTAACCCTCCCACCTCCGCTACTGACCTGACTTCCTTCCTCTCCATCGCATGTTCGTCCCTCAAGCGTAAACAAATGTTTAACCGGAACTGACTGGAGACTACCCTCAAGATGTCACTCTCACACCCTCAGGTCACAGCCCGGCCACATGGGAGGTCCACACTGCGTCGGCTTTGATGTGTGCCCTTCCCAGCGGGAGTCAGGTTTGAACAGTGCCCATCTCTACTAGTATAACACTTGAAAAAAAGTCCTGCAAAAGCAACCCTATTCATCAAAAGAAAGAAAAATAGGGCGTCAGTGAAGCGTCTGCCTTCAGCTCAGGTCAGCATCCTGGGGTCCTGGGATTGAGTCCTGCATCAGGCTCCCTGCTCACTGGAGCCTGCTTCCCCCTCTGCCGCTCCCCCTGCTTGTGTTCCCGCTTTCTCTCTCCCTCTCTCTCCCTCTGACAAGGAGCACAAGTGGGAGCGGCCCCCCAGCAGGCATACCCGCAGGCACGCCGGCCCAGTCTTCACGCGGCATTTCCTGGACTCCCTTCCCACGACCCCTGAGCTGACACAAGGTCCACAAGCGGATGGGCTCACGGGAGTCTTCATCGGGACCCGACTGAGGAGTGGAGAGCCGGTGAGGGAGGCGCTGATGTCTGGAGTGGAACTTGTAAGCCACGTTGTGTTCTGGAGAGGGAGGAGGAGGTCCCTTCCAGTCCTAGCGGCCAGTCCCTCATTGCACTGGGAACAACACGTCCGCTAGCAGCTGGGTCCTGGGTTGTGGTTTGGGAAATTCCCCCAGAGGCTCACGAGAGTCTGAATCTTCATCATTCTCCACAGTTTTATTAGCTAATAGGCTTTTATGCAGTCTTTCTGCCTAAATCAGCAAAGGTTGATTCCATTCTCTAGAACTGGACTCTCAAAATACTGTAATCCTGACCAAAATGGCATTTTCCTGGAGGGCAGCTGGGGGCACAGGATGGGACAGATAAGCTACAGCTGGACTTTGTGCCACCCTGAGTGCAGGGGAAGAGGTTGGGGGGAGAAGGAAAGCTGTGGAGAGCTTTTCTGCTCTAGGATCTCTGGTTAGCAGAGCAAGTCACCAGCTGGGTAGGACTGTGTGGTGTCTACACCTGCGGCTGGCCAGTGGGCTATTAGGAGCCCCCTTAGAGTGGACACATTGGGATTGCGTGTCTCCGTCAGGCCAGCCACACTCCAGCACTGGCCAGTCCCCCATGGGTCAGGGCTGCTGCCATGGACAGCACGCGGAGGGCCGCCCAGTACCCCCACCTAGGAGCTCGCAACACAGTTTCCTCCAGACACAGACTCGCCGCACAAGGCCGGCAGCTCTGGTCTGAGACAGACCCTGAGATCCTGCAGGAGCTTCTCTCTGCCGTGCGTCCCGTGGGGCACCCGCGACCCAGCCAGGGCTCCTCTCTGCTGTGTGTTACGTAGACAGAAGCACCTTTCACTGATGTGTAAACTTCTGGCTCACATTTCTGTAATAGGTAAGTCTGTCAGTTAAGCGCTTGTCAATCTTGCCGCAGCCGTGGGCGCGGAGAGCGTGTTCCGGGTCCCCTGTGCTCTGCACGGAGGTGTGTGTGTGAGGGCCAATTTAATGTTAAAACCTGTTTAACTCTTAGGGCCTGCTTAGCCAGAGCAGCTCCATATTGCCCAGGTAGCCATATTGTTGTTTACATCCACGGACTTCATTCCGGGAATAAACGCCCCCGTAGTTCCTGGTATGGTTCCGGGTATCGATTCCGGGAGCAAACGCCTTAACAATAGAAGCCACGTACCTTGGGTCTGCGGTTCTGCCCTATAAAACCAGCCTGTGAGATCGGGAGGGGGTCGCTCTCTTCGGAGGCGGCCCTGGCCGGTCAGTCTGATTTCTAATGCTTGGCATAGAATAAGGCTTTGCATAACTTTCACTTTGTCTCAGTCTCGTTCCCCTGGCCGGTCAGTCTGACTTCTAATGCTTGGCATAGAATAAGGCTTTGCATAACTTTCACTTTGTCTCAGTCTCGTTCCTTTGATAATGGACCCCAACAGTGTGCACAGTGGGGTGTTAGGGTCCACGGGAGTTGGGGGCCGAGGGATAAAGCAGGGAGCCAGAACGTATTCCTAACCTGGTGGCCTGAGAACTTGCTGGAAATGAGCGTCTCTACCCCAATGTGAGGCCAAGGTTCTGTACACAGACAGCGGCCAGGGCGACCCTCCGGACCTGTCCCAGGACAGCAGCTTACTCACTTGCAGAGCCCGACCTGCAGGCGAGTGTGGGACTTCCCAGCCACCGGAGGCTCAGAGCCTGTTGCCACCGAGGTGTGGGGAGGGCGCTGCTGGGCTGCCCCCCTGAGCAACGGGTTTTCAGGTGAATGTTCTGAAAGTGGGTTTTTAAATAACATCTGAACGGAGACACGCAGCTGAGAGGTCAATCAACGTTGAGAAAGAGGTGTTGCCCAGAGAGCAGGAGAAAGTTCAGCCACAAAGATTTTTAGTTGAAGTCATAGGAGTTGGTGTGTTTCTAAAGCAAAAAACAAAGTAACAAAATTTCAAGGCTGAATGTTCTACACTGAAAAATAGAAGAAGTAAAGATAGAGGTGGGTACCACCAAGAGAGAGACAAGCACGCGGGCAACACAGCATGTGATTTCATTGTTTAAAGAACAGTCTTGCACATCTAATACATACCTCACTGCTAGATGTTGAGATGGGGAGGAAGAACGATCGGATTTCCTGTAAACATGGTAGATTGAACGGAAGCATTTTTGTATGTATCCTTCAAAACCTCCCTAAAATTAAGGCACGATTTCTGGAAAATACAGCTGATAAAAATAAAAGTGACTCAGCACCGGCAGCCAAATTTTGGAAGCTGGGCAGTAGACAGGAGTCATGGGATTATTAGCAGACGGGACAGAGCGGGCCGACAAGCATCAGGAGCCCAGCGCAGAGGAGACACGGGGCAGGGCCCTTGGGGGTGGGCGCTGGGCAGAGGGGGGCCAGCTCCCACAGAAGCACGTGGGGCCCAGCACAGCTGACCTGCAAAGGGCTGTCCCATGCAGGGCAGCGGCACACCGAGCTCTCTCTGAACCAGCCCGGCCCAAGGAACCGCAGGACATCCGTTTAGCGGGATACTAAAATGGGGCTGCGGCTGTGGCCGTCGCCTTGCTTGGCAAACTTGATATCTGGAACCAGTAGCAGGACTTTCAGTCACGTACCCATAGGGAGGGTTAAATCATCAGCTGTGGGAGCTTTTTCAAGACCTCCTTGGGGAGACATAAATGGTCACAAGTACATCCCACCTACTGAGGGTAATTTTAAGGAAATGACTCAGTAGCTCAGGAGTCCCTGGGAGCTGGGGTCCAGAGACTGATGAGTGAAACACGCCTGCAGCATCTAAAGCTACGGGTAATGCAGAGAGAGGAGCAGAGCAGGAAAAAATAGGTAAAAATCAAAATTAGGGAAGAGTTGTCTTTCCACCAGAGCAGAGCCGAGGGCTGAAGCTGCCTCGTAAAGTGGAGGGTGGCTCCCACGGGAGCGCTGGCTCCAGGGGTGAGGGTGCTGGTGCGTCCCAGTACCCAGAACTATCCCAGCAGCTGGCACCCAGCCCTTTGTGACGGTCTGTTCTGAGGGTCTGCCTGCCCAGAGCACTGAGAGTCTGCAGAACCCACCCAGTAAGGGACACTGTCCTTCTCCCTCCCTCCCTCTCCTCCCTCCCAGCCTGGACCGTCAGGGTCCATGTAGCTACAGTCGCTGGGGAAAGTGAGCCCAGGGAAGGAGATGCCGTCTCGCACCTGCCCCACCGTGGACCTTGGCAGGGACAATGAGAAATCCTCAATTTAAGTCAAAATCAAAATCGTATTTTTTATGAAGAAGTGGGTAATTTCCATCACTGAACTGAAACTGTGCTTATGACTTAAAGTGACAGAAGAACTTATTTTAACTTAAAAGGGAGCAAAAAAGCCCTAGGTCTGTGTTTTTTTTATCCAAGCCAGAGAAGCTCTTCCCACAAGTAAACTTAGTTTATTTCTAATGACGTCCCACAAGCCTGCTTGCCCAAGACCTGCCCCAGACCAGCTCTGTGACTCTGGTCACTCACATGGGGAGAGTGTGTGACCCTACCCTCCCAGCCCGGGGAGGACAGACAGGCAGACACAGGACAGACAGATGAGGAGCACAGACACTTCAAGAGAGCAGGAGGTCATAGAAAGTGAACTTGTAGTTAACAGAAAGAGTCAGGAATTACGAAATCTGATACAAACTCTTGAATTCCATAAAAGCTGTGCTGAGGAAGTCAGCACACCTCACAGAAAGGCAAAAAGAAAGTGACCCTAAATGTGGGGAAAAGGATGAGGACACTGGAGGGTCTGTTCACAAGCTTCAACATCAGTGAGTTCAAGGGAGAAAACGGAGGATGAAGCCAGCAAATAATTCAAGAAAATTTCCCCAAATGGTTTCCAGATGGGAAGCACTGGCCCAGAGGCGAAGACAGGCCTGGACTGCGGGCTGGAGGGGGCACGGGTGACGGACGGGACCACCGGCTGACAGCAGCTGTGAGGAAGGCACTGTTGTTGACCCCGGCAAGGTGTCCTCTGCGAAAGGGACTTACGTCTCAGGTCTAACATCGTACGTTCAATATTGATCTAAAAATTATGCTACACTTACCTTGGGAGGATGGGGAGGTCTGTGCGTGGTCAGAAGAAGGGAGAAAGAGTAAGAAAAATCCTTCCAGCGTGGAAAGCCATCGGTAACAGCTAACAAAAAATCAGCAGCGGAGCCATGTTCGTGAATCTGCAGGCGAACCTTCAAACACAGCTGGAAGCTGGAAGCGCTGGTCTCCAGGCCGAGGGCAGTGAGCAGCCCTGCGGACCGCTGGGCTGGTTGTTACAAAAACCTGGGCTGATCTGACTTCTGAATCTTCACAGGCTGTAACTAAAAATTATTACAAGTGTTTAAAGCATGTTGGAGCCAGTCGTGCGCACAACGAATTCTCAGGAACAAGGGAAACCGAGGAACGAGCTGAGAGTTTCAGGGGTTGAGGGAGGAGCAGCGTCCCTGACATGGCAGGTGTCTCGTGCGCTCCGGGTTAGCTCAGGTCTCCATCCCTCATGAGTGAGCGCCGCCGTCAGCAGCCGGCTAGAACCATCCCGTAGCCCGGCCAAGACCACAGCTAACTCCTGAGTCCAGCGTCCGCACGGCTGGGCTCGTCCCGCCCGCTGCGGGCCTGGTGGCCACAGGGAGCCCAGCCAACCAAGGGCGAGCCGCTGGCCAGCGTGTGCTCTGACGTGAAAAGACTGCGGACTCCTCCCTTGATGGCCAGTGTTCCCTCGGGCCCAGGAGGAGGAAAGAGGTCATGTCACTGCCACACAGATTCCAGAATCCTAAGTCCACGGACTTGGCTCTCCCTTTGTATGATCTGTTATATTTTGCTTCAATTCAAGCCATTTCTTGTGTAAACAGAATTCGAAAATATTTGCTCACAACCTCTTGTGACATTTCTTTATATGATGCAGAGAGAAACCCTTGTTCAAGATTAATCCATGTTGTCTGCAGGCTGCAGGCACCCGCCTCCCTCCAGGATTCCCTCTGGAGCACCTGACGGCTCTCCCAGCCCCTGTCTGGCCGGGAACCCTCTAGAGAGGGCTTTGGGGGCTTCCTGCCCCCTGGGACACAGACACACTGAAGGTTTCCTCTGCGGGTTCTCACATAAGGGCCCTCCCGTCTTTCCAGGGAAGACCTCGTTCTCCGTTCACTCCTAGTGTTGCTGGTGCCTTTGACTCTGAATATTCTGCACAGGTTTTAGCCTCCTGACCTGTGGGAAGGTTCTCCTACCCGCGTGTGTGGCCTTCACCAGGACGTTGTTTTGTTCTCAGATTTCTGTCCGCTCAGGGTTTACTTCTGCACGTGGCGCGAGGGGCAGGCCACTTTCCCTTCTTGTGTTTTCGCTTCTCTTTTCTGCGTGGTTGTCCGCTGCCCATTGCCATTCACGAATCTCCCGTCGGCCTCGGCCGGTGAGATGCCACCTTCTCCAGAGACTAAATCCCCACGTGCGCTTTAGTTGTTTCCGTGACTTTCTATTCCAGTTCCTTTCTGTGACCGTCACCTGGGCCAGAACCGGTGAGGCAGGTCTTCTATTTCTCTGCCTTGTTGGTGTTGCCTGGTTTGGGGTTCTTCTCCCATGTGAGCTTCTTCGGCCCCAGGCTGTGTCCTGGTGGGTCTCGACACGACTGCCCAAGGCACTGGGATCACCAGCCTTTCAGCAGCTCCTTCCCTGTGTAATTAGAAGAGCCTTGTGTTTTCTAAAGGAGTCTGGGCGTTTCCTTAGCGTTTAAAACTAGGGGCGCCTGCGTGGCGCAGTCAGAGAAACCTCTGCCTTCGGTTCAAGTCATGACCCCAGGGTCCTGGGATCAAGCCCCACATCGGGCTCTCTGCTCAGCAGGGAGCCTGCTTCCTCCTCTCTCTTTCTGCCTGCCTCTCTGCCTACTTGTGATCTCTGTCTGTCAAATAGATAAATAAAATCTTAAAAAAGAAGAAAGAAATGTATAAAGGAGGATGGGGCAGACCTCAGTAAGCCGGTCGACTGTCTGTGGATGGTTCATGCTTCACACGTCCGGGCCTTCGGAGTGCAGGCACAAGCGAAGGGTCCAGTCCCAGCCTGAGCCCGCCTCCGGCCTTCCTTGGGGACGCGCAACGTCCTCCTACTTGATTTATTGAGCAAGTACACATCAGCAAATTTGACAATCTGGAGGAAATGGATGCATTCCTAGAGACATGTAAACTACCATAACTGAACCAGGAAGAAATAGAAAACCCAAACAGGCCCATAACCACTAAGGAGATTGAAGCAGTCATCAAAAATCTCCCAACAAACAAGAGCCCAGGGCCAGATAGCTTCCCAGGGGAATTCTACCAAACATTTAAAGAAGAATTAAACTGAACTGAATTGGAGCTGAAACTGTTCCAAAAAATAGAAATGGAAGGAGAACTTCCAAACTCATTTTATGAGGCCAGCATTACCTTGATCCCAAAACCAGACAAAGATCCCATCAAAAAAGAGAACTACAGACCAATATCCCTGATGAACACAGATGTGAAAATTCTCACCAAAATACTAGCCAATAGGATTCAACAGTACATTAAAAGGATTATTCGGGGCTCCTGGGTGGCTCAGTGGGATAAAGCCTTTGCCTTCAGCTCTGGTCATGATCTCAAGGTCCTGGGATCAAGCCCCACATCGGGCTCTCTGCTCAGAGGGGAGCCTGCTTCCTCCTCTCTGCCTGCCTCTCTGCCTACTTGTGATCTCTGTCTGTCAAATAAATAAATAAAATCTTAAAAAAAAAAAAAAGAAAAAGAAAAAGAAAAGAAAAACAGGAGGCATCCAAGTTGGGAAGTTAGAAGTAAAGTTATCCTGGGGCGCCTGGGTGGCTCAGTGGGTTAAAGCCTCTGCCTTCAACTCAGGTCATGATCTCAGGGTCCTGGGAATGAGCCCCACATCAGGCTCTCTGCTCAACAGGGAGCCTGCTTCCTCCTCTCTCTCTATCTCTCTCTGCCTACTTGTGATCTCTGTCTGTCAAATAAATAAAATCTTAAAAAAAAAAAAAAAAGAAGTAAAGTTACCCCTGTCTGCAGATAAATGACTTTATATGTATAAAACCCTGAAGACACCACAAAAAATACTTGAATCTAATAAATTCGGTAAACCTGCAGGATATAAAGGCAACATTTAAAAAATCAGTTGCATTTCTATACACTAATAACCAACTATCTTCAAAGGAATCTGAGAAAATAATCCCCTTTACAATAGCATCAAAAAGAATGAAATACTTAGGAATAAAATTAACCAAGGAGGAAAAAGACTTGTATACTGAGTACTACGAAAATATTGTTCAAAAAAAAAAAAGATTAAAAAGACATAAATAGGGGTGCCTGGGTGGCTCAGTGGGTTGGGCCTCTGCCTTCAGCTCAGGTCATGATCCCAGGGTCCTGGGATCGAGCCCCCTCTCTACTCAGCAGGGAGCCTGCTTTCACCTCTCCCTCTGCCTGCCTCTCTGCCTACTTGTGATCTCTGTCTCTCTCTCTCTGTGTCAAATAAATAAAATCTTTAATTTTAAAAAAAGACATAAATAAAAGACATCGCATGTTCATGGCTTGGGAGACAGTATTGTTAAAGATGTCCATCCTACCTAAATTGATCTGCACAGTCAATGCAATCCCTATCAAAACACCAATGGTATTTTTTAATAAAAATAATTTTTAAAAATGCTTAAAACGAATGTAGAACTAAAGAAAACTCTACAAAGCCAAAGAAATCTTGAGAAAGAACAAAACTGAAGGCACCACAGTTCCTGATTTCAGAATATATTGCAAATCTAGTCTTCAAAACAATATGTCCAACAGACACTTGGACCAGTGCCATAGAATAAGGAGCTAGGAAACAAAGCCATGCAAATGTGGCCAACTGACCGACAACAAGTGTGCCAGGGATCTCCAGTGGGGACAGGAGAATGTCATCAGTAAGCAGTGCTGGGAAAACATCCACGTGCAAAAGAATGAAACTTCACCCTTACCTCACATCACACACAAAACTAAACTCAAAGGAGATTAAAGACGTAAACGTGAGATCTGAAGCTGTAAAACTCCTAGCAGAAAACAGAGGGGGAAATCTTGGTGATGTTGGTCTGGGCAGTGATTTCTTGGCTATTACATTAGAGGCTCGAGGAACAAAACCAAAAACAGACACACGGCATTACTTCAAGCTAAAGTTTCTGCACAGAAATGTAAGTAATGGACAGAGTGAAAAGCAGTCTCTAGAACAGGAGAAAATGTTGCCATCCATAAAATTAAGAGGCCAGTGTCCAAACTGTGGAAGGAAATAAACCAATTCAAACATGGGCAAAGGACTTGAACTGACGCTTCTCTACAGAGGACGTACAACGCCAACAGACACATGGAAAGATGCTCAACCTCACCCACCAACAGGGAAGTGCAAGTCAGAAGCACAGTGAGGTATGGCCTCACACCTGTTAGGATGGCTGTGGTCCAGAAAACAAAAAGTAGTAAGCGTTGACAGGAGGCAGAGAGATCGTAGGAACACTTTTACACTGTGGGGCAGCCACTGTGAAAACCAGTATGCAGCGTCCTCAAAAAATTAACAATAGAAAGACCACATGATCCAGCGATCCCATAAAAATTAAAAGAATTAAAATCAGGATCTCAAAGAGATATTTGAATTCCCATAATCATGGTAGCTTTATTCACAGTAGCCAAAATACAGAACTTAAATGCCCATCAGCAGATGAATGGATAAGAAAACGTAGTCCCTGGTTACAACAGAATGTGATTCGGGCTTAAGAAGGCGAAATCCTCCCACATGAGACAACATGGACGAATCTGGAGGACGTCACGGGAAATGAAATAAGTCAGCCACAGAAGTACAAGCACAGTGCGATTCCGTCTACAGGAGTACCGAGAGCCATCCTTCTCCTAGAGAGAGTAGATGGGTGCGTAGAGCTTGGGGAGGGCTGGAGAGAGGCCACTGCTCAGCAGCCGAATTTCAGATACTGGAGATGAATCAGCTGGAGGGGTGGGCAGTGCAGTTCACAATGCTGCGCACTGAAACATTTGTTGAGAAGATGGGTCTCGTGTTCAGTGCTCTAAACACACACACGTGCACAAAGCCCTCAGGGTTAACTGGGGGGAAAATCAGTATCACATCTACTTAACTTGATCGCTTGTGTTCAATGGTCATAGAAATCTAGTGATTTTAGGCAGAGTGCTGAGAACGCTTCTTGTGCACTCATATAATTTTACATATGAAGGAAACAATGAGGACTCTCCAAGGTCATAGGGCATACAGCAGAACAGACTACTCCAATGAGTTCTCCTTAATCCCTCTGCCGTGGGCAAGGCTCCTGCCCATGCCTCTCCTCCCGGGGGCTCCACAGCTCCACCTCCTCTTACCACAGCTCCTTCCACCTGCTGCGGCCACCGCTTCCCTCTTCTGTCACGTACACGTGGTCATCCTCCAGGACCTGTCACTGGACCTTCTCCTGGGCCCTCACCCTGTCTCCTCTCTTTGGGATGGCCTTCTGTCCCATGACCCTCGGGATCCAGTTTACCTCCTGTGCCTCAGTCGTGGCGCTGGAGCCACTGCTCGATCCTTAGCAGGCTGCTCAGGGATGGGCACATTCCGGTGTTTGGTAAATACCTTCTTTGTAAGAGCGGACCCTCCCCGTGTCTCCAGCCATCTGCTTCCTCTTCACGTTGCCAATGAGCCCATTTCGCTCTAAGCCCAGGCTATGGAAGTAAATTCTGAATGATCTCTTTCCAGATGCCCAGCCTCACTCCAATCACTGGGTTGTCAGGTGGGTTTCCAAAAGACCCAGCTCTGGACTCACCACATCCTCACTGGGGAGCCCCCTATCCTCCCAGGGGCATCTCTACAGCTTCCTCACCTACCCCTCCTTCCACGTCCCTGCCAATGGGCTGGAGCCGATGACATCTCTGGAAATCTTCTTGTGGACACGATGCTCAGACACAGGCGATTTTATGAGACTCAACCTGACACCTTCAAAGTCCATTTTAAACACGGTCTCCTCTGTCCCGTGCTGCCCAGGCCCCGGGTTTGGACGGACCATGTGTTTCATTGTCAAGCTTGCTTTGACAAGCCTTCCGTTATCATGATCTCTGCGGGGACCTGCAAGGTTCCCTCCCACCAGGGCTGGGCCTCACTCATCGTCGCATTTCACAGAGACTGTGTTTAAGAGTCTGGGGAACCGGATTGCATCTCACGGGGCGGCAGGCTTCCTAACGAGCCCAGCGCGATCCCCGCGCGAACGCTCCCGGAAATGCTGCAACGCGAAACTCATGGTTCTTCATACTGACGCATCGCTTCTGATCCCGTGCACAACACAGAGCAGGAAACGGATCGTCTTCGTAGGCTCTGAAAGATAACTAGTTTCTTGTTCGGTTGCTCTGGCTGAAGGTAACACCATGAAAAGCTGACGTTCGACCTTACAATGAAGCTGCTTCCTCGTTATTTGACACGTTCCCCGCAGACGGCTTTAACGTGAACAGAGCCCGGTCTTGCCTTTGCCTGGCTCGAGTGCATCTCCCGCATGAGCGAGGGCATGCGTGGGAGCGGCCCTGGGTCTCCGCTGTCGCCTGCCGGGAGGAGCCGCGGGTACAATAGGTTGGGGTAGCAGGACCATCGAGTTTCTTTGTTTAATGCATGCAGGGGCCACAGCTTTAAGACTCCTTCAATGTCTAAAAATAACGAGATCCCACCTGCTTCATGACGGACTGCAATGAATGCTTCCAGGAAGACCCGTGACTCTGGGGAGGACACGCCATTAAGAATTTTCCGTCACCATTATTAAGACTTGGATAGGCATCAGTGTTTCCATTTCAAAAGGTGAAACTACCTTTCAAGTTAGAATTATCCAAATGTCAAGAAAAAAATAAAATATCTGTTAGTCATTTTTAAAAATTGTGTAGAACAAAACGAAGACCAGATAGGACGGCCTCGCTAACAACAGCTACCTCTCTGTTACGGCCAGTACACACCTGCAGAGACAGGGAGCTTCTCTAGAAGCACGGGGAGTCTGTGTGAGCAGGAATGTCTGTTCACGGACACCCGGCATGACTCCTTGCCCGGCAGCCTTCCGTCCCAGTGCTGGGGGGCTGGCGCCACCGCAGCCCGGAGGCCATGGGCTCTGAGCGTTGGCTCGGGGGCAGCACAACCTGCCGAAGCTCGGTGTGACCACAGCCAAGGCTCTGCCTTCTCCTCCACAAAGACAGACCGACGACCCCTCCAGAAACACTGGGGCAGAGGGACGGCCCTGCAGTCTCCCTGCTGTCCTCACCGTCTGGGACTTCAATCTGCTTCTGTCGTCCCGCCCTCTAGTCCTGTCGTCTGCGTCTGTCACTGACGGGCACACGACAGGCC
This sequence comes from Pteronura brasiliensis, assembly GCA_004024605.1. Taxonomy (NCBI): domain Eukaryota; kingdom Metazoa; phylum Chordata; class Mammalia; order Carnivora; family Mustelidae; genus Pteronura; species Pteronura brasiliensis. The sequence continues at coordinate 22,653 of PJEN01007206.1, read as the reverse complement.
GCGCATATCTGTGTGCACATCAGGGTGCGGAGACCTGACACACGCACTCACTTGTGCAATTACTGCCACAGTAACGGAAACGAACACACCTGCTGCCCCGTCTCCTGGCGCTCTCGGCAGTCCCGCACTCCTGCTGCGCCCAGACAGCCAGCAACGTGCTTCCTGTCACAACATCGTGTGCGGCGTGTTCTAGAGCTCTTTCATCAGCACAATTACTTTGAGGCTTGCCCACGTGGTCGGGTTGGTGATGGTCCCCTGTAAGTTCCACCAAGGTCCCAATACGGTGATAGGCAGCAGCACCTCATTCACACACCCCTCCAAGGCCACGAGTCCTGAGGCCGGGGTGGGATTTGTGTTGCTGATGTGTTATAACCGGAGGCAGGTTTCACAAGGGGCTGGCATGTTCTAGAGTTGCCCATCAAAGATGCCGTTGGCACAGCTTCCTAGGTTAGCCACAGCTACGCTTTGCTGTCACTGGAGTTTGCAACTTTGAGGACGTAACACGGGCACAGTACGGTGGCAAGAACGCAGCCTCCCTTCCAGAGCGTGGGCCACACTTTACTGACTCCTGGTGGGTGTGTCCCTCTTCCTAGGGGACACTAGCCTGTCCCAGCTCAGACTCGGTCTCCTGGCGTGTTCGTGCTCCTGTAGGTCACGGATGAGCAAGGATCTAGGAAAGCATTGCACGCATCTGAATAAATCAAGTAGGCAGAGAGGCAGGCAGAGAGAGAGAGGGGGAAGCAGACTTCCCGCTGAGCAGAGAGCCCGATGCGGGGCTCGATCCCAGGACCCTGAGATCATGACCCGAGCCGAAGGCAGAGGATTTAACCCACTGAGCCACCCAGGCGCCCTAAAATATTTTAATACAGTCAAAATAATGTAACAATTTATTAATTTAATAATTCAGTAGTAATTTATATATGATTTGGGTAAAAGAGCTGTGAGTTTTGTTACTTCCAGTATCTCCATGGTTCTTGAACCAGGACATGTCACATTTAATCTATATGATGGTTTCAGTTTCAGTACATGTTCTATGATGACTGTCACTTGCTTTAGCTCGTTCCCACTGACAATGAATGGAACACTTTGGCACAATATGAAAACGAAGCATTCATTCTGCACGTCACCAATCATCGTGGTGGCAGCTTTATGTCATGAAACTTTTAGGCTGCTTTGAAGGATTCAGCTGTGTCCAAATGTCTTTATGTTATGTTATGAAATGCACAATTTCACAGACGGTATAACATAATTCGTGCTGAGAGTGCTGAAAGAGGGAATTTCAGCGTCAACAGGAAGTGGGCTCTGAGAATTTAAAATGTTTCTGGGTTTGTTCAGGCTTCTTGTATAAGGAGCCAAAGTAGGCTGGAAGGATGAAATCACCTTAGGGGACGGGAGTTGAGAGGGTCTGCCTTCTGCATAGGAGCTGAGAAGACCCCCTTGGCAGCTTTGGGCGTGTGGAGAGATGATGTCCCTGGAGGAGACTGTGCTGTGCCCCAGATCCCCTTGTGTGACAGCATCCTTGGGAAAGACATCATCAGGAGAGCCTAAGGAAGGAGAAAAGGACACGGTAGCTGTGTCAGGAAGCCTGAGGTGTCCCTTTGTCGTACCCTTGCTGTAACGAGGTGGAGGAGGCTTAGGGAGCACCCTCTTGCCGCTGAGAGCTCTGGGTACACAGATGGGCCTCATCACCAGCCATATGTTCCCTCTTGGGAGGCCCTCTGCCCTTTTCATCCCAAACCTTGCAACCTGGAGAGGCACATGGGAAGCTGGGCTAAGCAGTCCCTTCCCTGCGAAAGGGAAGTGGATGCAGAGTCATTTGGGGCGGTGTCAGCTGAGCGTGAGCATCTGTTCTATGACCCACAGGAAACGGAGGATGAGCCATGAGCCGGGAGGGCAGTGGGAGGAATGGCCAAGTGCCATGAGCAAGGAAGTACCTTAAGGAAGGTTTTCCATGTTGTTATAGACATGATGCCTCTCTACATGGTTTCGTATCGGATATGTCAGTGCATATGAGACTTGACCTACCAAAAACATCTCTTCAGAGCAGTGGGACAGAGTGAGCTGTTGGACAGTTTGTAGACTGCAGTCAGCCATTGGGAAACAAGGTATGTTGAACTCTGTTTCACTCTTCACAGCAGAGTTAATTCCAGGTCGACAAATGATTTCATTTGAAATAGTGAAAGTACATTAAGAAAACATGACAGAATTGGTTTTGTAATTGTAGGGTAGACAAATTATTTATAAACAATCCAAACGAAAACTGTAGAGAATAATATGACAAATTTGACTACATAAAAATTCTAAATGTCTGCATTGTTTTTTAAAAGACAAAATTGAAATTTAAGTTGAAAGTTAAAAGTTGAAATTTAAACAAAGGTAGAATATAATGCAAAACTGACAAAAACTGTTTTAAGACATATGACAGAAAAATGCCCAATTACATTAATATGCAAAGGGCATATTATAAAGGGCATAAATCAATAAAGAAAAGGAAAAAGAAATCAAGATAGGCAATTCCATAAAAAAATTAAATGATCAGTGAGCATATGAAAAGAGGAAGTTTAAGTGGTAATAAAAATGGAATGAAATAAAAAATGAGATTTTCAATAAAACATACAACTGAAGTCATGGAAAAATAACCGCTTTCAATATTCATGAATCAATCAGTGTGATACACCACACTAATGAAAGAAAGAACAAGAACCAGGTGATCCCCTCAACAGATGCAGAAAAAGCATTTGACAAAGTACAACATTCGTTCTTTTTTTTTTTTTTTTTAAGATTTTTCTTTATTTATTTGTCAGAGAGAGAGATCACAAACCCGGGGAGCAGCAGACAGAGGGAGAGGGAGAAAGAGACGCCCTATTGAGCAGGGAGCCCAATGCGGGGCTCGATCCCAGGACCCTGGGATCATGACCTGAGCTGAAGGCAGACGCTTCACTGACTGAGCCACCAGGCGCCCCGACATCCATTCTTGATAGATATTCTCAACAAAGTAGGGACAGAGGGAACATACCTCAACATCGTAAAGGCCATCTGTGAAAGCCCCACAGTTAATATCATCCTGAGAACTGAGCAACGTGGAGAGCTTTTCCCCTAAGTCCAGGAAAAGGACAAGGACGCCCACTGTCACCACTGTTGTTCAACGTGGTACTAGAAGTCCTAGCCTCCGCAGTCAGACAACAAAAAGAAATAAAAGGCATCCTAATCAGCAAAGAAGTCAGACTCTTTCTTTCCACAGATGACATACTCCATGTAGAAAACTCAAAAGATCCCACCAAAATTGCTAGAATACTTGATTTCAGCGAAGTCGCAGGATATGAAATCAATGTGCAGAAATCTGTTCTTTTCTGTTCACCAATAATGATGCAGCAGGAAGAGATATCAAGGAATCTCTCCCATTCACTGTGGCACGAAAAACCATAAGATACGTAGCAATGACCTAACCACAGAGGTCAAGGATCTGTCCTGTGCAAACTACAGAACACTCAGGAGAGAAATGGAGGAGGACGCGAGGAAACGGAGAACAGCCCATGCTCACACCTTGTGACCGTGTCTGTGCTGCCCAAGGCGGTTGGCAGGTTCAACGCAGTCCCTGCCAGACACACAGATGTTTCTGCTGGTCACAGGCCGCCGTCCGCAGCTTTCCCCCTCTTAAACGAGGCATCTAAACAGGTAACAGTTACCAAAGTAGACGCCAGGATGGAGGTCACGGGGCGGGGGTGGGGGGGCGCCGGGCGGTGTTCGTGGAGGTCACGGTGGGGGGGACCCGGGTGGTGTTGCTGGTGACAGTCCCACAGGAGGGCTCACGTCCGGAGATGACAAGTGCACGACTTGGTGTCGGCAGCTGAGGGCCGTCGTGTTCTTCGGCCTTTGTTAGGGGCTGGATGTCTTGGTAATTACTCTCACTATGAACGAAAGAAAGAACAAGGGACACTTGCGGAGGCGACACTATGCTTGTTACCTGGGCTGTGGTGACGCTGACTCACTGAGTTGCACATGTACGCCGTGCACAGGGCTTTCGTTCTGGATCGGTTCGCCAGTCACACCTCAAAAACACGGGGCAGTAGCCCGCGTTTATTCTCATCGGCCGCGCACACTCTGATTGGTCAGCGCCCGTTGTTCTGACACCGGCTGTTCCTCCTAACACTTGGGGTCACATACGTAGTGTGTTAGTCACTTCGGGCCGCCATAGTAATAAAGTGCCACAGGCTGGGTGGCTTAAAAAAACAGAAGTTTCTCTTCTCCTCGTTCTGGAAGCTGGGAAGGCCAAGTTGAAGGTACCGGCCGATTTGGTTCCTGGGGGTGGGGGCTCTCCTCCTGGCTGGCGATGCTGTCTTCTCTCTGTGTTCCCACAGACGGGTCTCGCCCTCGTCTTAGAAAGGCGCCTATCTTGGGCCTTATTTCACTTTTGTTATCTGCTCACAGGCCTTGTCTCCAAATACAGTCCCCTTGGGGTTAGGGTTTCAGCACGAGGATTTAGTGGTGCACAAACACGCAGTCTCTCGCAGGCGGTGGGTGGTTGGGGTGGACGGAAGGAAGGGACGGAGGCAAGACCACCAGAGGTTACGAGCCCCGGCGGTGGGGGGGACCACTCCGCTGTTTGGTTTCTGTCATTCTTTACTAAATTTGTTGCTATGATCATGTTCCTTTCCCAACTGAAAACCAGCTTCAAGAGGCAGATTGAACTGTTTGGAGTTGAAGTGATCCACTGCTTGAGATTGGCTTTAAGAAGACTGCACTGAAAGAAGTAGGGGAGAAAAATGGGTGAAACAAATATGGCAAAATGACCAGTGAAGCCCACAGGTGATGGGAATGGACGGGTTCTTTGTGTGCTTTACGTTTAGGCCTGAAAAAAATTCCAAAGGAAAAGAGTAACTTAACGTGCCGATACACACCACGACACAGGTGGACATTGGAAATATCCTGCTGAGGGGAAGAAGCCAGACTCAGGAGACCATGTATTTCAGGATCCCATGTTCATGAAGCATCTGGGACAGGCAAATTCCCAGCACCAGGAAGTGGGTCTGTGGCTACAGGAGCCGGGGGTGCGGAAGGAGTGACTGTTCGCGGGGCCAGAGGCTCCCCTTGGAGAGAGGACAGTGTTCCTGAACCAGACAGCGTGACAGGTGCGTGAGGACGCTAAATGCTACACTTTACAACGCTTAAATGAGAAATGCCAGCGTTTGTATATTTTACCACAATTAAAAAGTCAATTTAATGAGAAATTGTACGATGCTATTTCAGCTCAGCTAACAAGGCATGCAAGGGTGCTCTCCGTCTTGGAGAGGACACTCCCCTGCCAGGCACGGTGTGTTCCGTCGAACATTGGACTGACCTGGGCAGCCTGAGAAAGCACCTCTCGGAGTTAACGGAAGGTAGTAAATTCCATGCTAATTAGCAGTTGATTTGCAACTTATACGGCATCTACTCTCATGGAGAAATCGAGCACTCATGAGAGACACATGTAAATGTGACCATAATGTGCACATAATTGTCGATGTTTTTATAGTGATTTTTATTTATTTTTTTATTTTCTATTTTTTATGTCATGTTAGTCACCATACAGTACATCATTAGTTTTTGATGCAGTGTTTCATGATCCATTGTTTGTGTGTAACACCCATTGCTCCCTGCAATCCGTGCCCTCCTTAGTACCACCACCAGGCTCACCCAACCCCCACTCCCTGCCCTCTAAAACCCTCAGTTTGTTTCCCAGACTCCATAGCCTCTCATGGTTCGTCTCCCTCTCTGATTTCTTCCCAGTTTTCTCTCCCTTCCCCTACAGTCCTCTGTGTTTTCCTTTAAATTCCACACTGCTTGACTTATTTCACTCAGCATAACCTCCTCCAGTCCTGTCCATGTTGCTACAAAAGTTGGGGATTCATCCTTTCTGATGGAGGCATAATACTCCATAGTGTATATGGACCACTTCCTCCTTGTCCATTCGTCCGTTGAAGGGCATCTTGGCTCTTTCCACAGTTTGGTGACTGTGGCCGTTGTTGCTATGAACATTGGGGTACAGATGGCCCTTCTTTTCACTCCATCTGTATCTTTGGGGTAAATACCCAGTGTGCAATTGCACGGCCATAGGGAAGCTCTATTTTTTTTAAAGATTTTATTTATTTATTGGGAAGCTCTATTTTTAATTTGTTGAGGAATCTCCACACTGTTTTCCAGAGGGGCTGCACCAACTTGCTTTCCCTTTGTGGTGATTTAAAAATGAGCTTTGTACGATTGTTGCATAGGCACTAGAACTCTCTTGAATGTCCTCGCTACTTTTATTTGCGTGTTCATGTGTACGAAAACACGAGAATACCTGGAGGCCAGCCTGTGTTGTGTGTTTGTTTGCAGCTAACCTGAAGCAGGATCCTTAGTAAGAAAACCGTGGGGACGCACAGGTGTGCATCTGACTGTTCCAGGTAGGAATAACACCTGGGGAGAAGGGCACGACCAGAGCCCACATAGCACATACACCGTGTTTGCGGAGGTCTCTTGGGATTGCACCACCCCCTGTGCTCTGGTCTCTGGTATTACACGCCTTTGAATCATGGCCGAAGAAGCTTCACAATCTGTGTGGTGCATTTCAGGGCACACAGGTGGCACACGCAAACCTCAGGGTGACGTGGGGTACGGGACAGCCACCGAGGCTAAGCTGGGCTGCTGACCCCATCCACAGCCGTGCGATCCGTCAGGAGAAGTCACGGTCGTTGGTGGTGAGGGTTTTCTTTTAAACTGTTAGCATAGCCAAATGTCAAAGTTTAAATAAAAGTAGACGTCTCTCATACATGAGAAACCTCTGCGTACCCACCCCCAGAACCCGCATGGGCAGCTTACGGGCGCGGGGATTCCTGACACTGTGGGCTCTCCCTGCCAGAGCGCTCGCTACCTGCCGAGGGCATAAAATCCCAATACATTAAAATAGCAATCGTGAGTTGCAAGAAATAAGCAATTAGTGTTTCCTTTAAATGGCATTTTTGGATGCGCACATTCCCATTGTAGTCAAAGTCACCTGACCGCATCTCGGAAATCCAGAGAGCACTAATCTTTGTGCTTCTACCCAAAATGTATGTGCGTACGTGAGGTCCGTGTGTGAGGCACCACGCACCACACGCCCCAGGTAGCCACGGAACTTGCCTGCTTGGGAAGAAGTCGCCGACGACATCCACTCAGGCCCGAGCCGTGGGGTAGGGGCACAGGCTCCAGGCCAAGGAGCCAAACAAGAGGTGGTCCGGGGATGTGCCAGGAGGAGGCTGCTGTCGGCAACTCAGCCCCAGAGCTCGACGGACAAGCAAGGACGAGAGCGTGGGGCTCAGCTGGGTGCAGCCCAGGTCATGGGGACAAAGATCGTGTCAAGGCTAGACCCCAGGAATAAAGCCTGTGGGGCAGCTCGCCCTGGTGGGCAAAGAGCTCGTCTCCGGCGTGAATGAACCCGGGCTGCGTTCGGGGACAGGTTCCCCGTTGGCAGGAAGACACCTGCCACTTTTCCATGTTCACCTGCCAACCTAATCCACAGAAGAGTGTCCCCGTGGTCCTACCTGAGGCAGCTGTGAGGCTGTGGAAGGAGACGTCCCCAGGAAGGCTAATGCGGAGGTGTTCTCGGGAAGAGAGCGAAGCTTCCAAGCTTCCACCAAGAGGCCGTTCTTAGCCTGCCGCAGAGGGAATGGAGCTGGGAGTCCGGGGGGAGAGCAAGTCACAAACTCAGGACAGCAGAACTGACGTCCACGGCAATCTGTCCCTCCGGAGTCTGCAGGCAGCAGACACAGCACAAGCCATGAGCTACGAGCTAAAGCCATGAGCCATGGCCACAAACCACGAGCTACAGCCACGAGACATGAGCCATGGCCACGAGCCACAGGAATGGGAGACGGTGGCAACTGCTTCCCAGCTGGGCTCCCCAGGAGGCCCAAGGAGAAAGGGTCCCGGCCCAGACCCCCTTCCTGCGGCCTGAGCTCCGTGACGTGAAGCAGGCAGAGGTGATTCTGCTGGACAGAGCGTATCTGGCGGGTGTGCCGTCTGTTGCTGGTGACAGAAACAAATGGTCAAATACCCCCACCATTCACAAGCGGTCCTCCGCAGTGACACCCAAGTCTGCGGTGCCGCAGGAGACAAATAACAGGACAGGTCCCTAGTTCACGAGGAGGCCAACACCACATTACAGGTCCAGAGATGAATGAGAACTGCGGAACATTCTGTCAGCCCGTGATGTGCCCCGTGCCTCTGACGGCACACGGGACCTTGGCGGCCGTGTGGACAGCCGCTGAGACAGAGGAGAGATCAAAGCCGAGGCCAGGAAGGCCTTCAAGGCCGCTTGCTGCAAACTTAGTCCTTCTGACTGTGAGTACTCACACCTGAACTGCGTCCAGAGAAGAAAACACTCATCCAGGGCCAAGTGGCCTTACCCATTGGGAACATATTTTCGACCAAGTATTCATTGTTCTAAGAAACTCTTGTTACTCAAAGTTGTGATACCTGCTGGAGAAAGGTTGTGCTGTCAGTGCTGAGGGAAAAACTCTTCCCCATCTCTCTTGCTCTGGAATGTGCCTTCTCTGTCACAGCAACGCACTTCTGGAAGGAGCCGTGGGCAGGGACTTGGAAGACGCCAGTGCAAAGCCACATCCCATCGTTTTCTAATGTGTTGCTGTGGAGAAAGTCGTTGCTCCGTCTCCTGGGAGGAGGAAGAACCTGCCGTGCCCACCACTGAGGGCGGCTGCAGGGTTGCTGGAATCCGAAAGAACCGGAGTAGGTTAGGGATCCGGGACGGAACGCTGCCGTCGTCGTCACTAGCCTAACGGCAGACAGCGGAGGGCACTCTGTGTGAGCGCAGGGTCTTTACTGAAACATGACAATTTTAAATGTTTAAGAGACTCTGAAACGGAGCGTGTGAGGATAACTTTGCCTGCTTTCCTGTCGTGTTATGGACGTCCCTCTCCTGCTGCAAACGCACGAGACAAAGACAGCGGACGGAGAGTTCCGACTCGTTCCCCAGCTGCCCTGGCCACAACCCCAAGACGTGCTCTCTGCAGAACGGTTCCTGGTGTCCACTGGGTCGGGGCCACTTTCCCCACAACTCACGAGCGGCGCTGGTGTGTGCTCACAGTCATTGCCGTGTGGCAACGGTGGGTGCGTGATGGCGAGTTGGGATTCCTGGGCACCGAGTTCCAGCTTTTTAAGATGAAAGCCTCTAGAGGTGGGTGGTGTTCACACGACGGTACGGACGTGCTAACCTCCACTGGCTCGTACGCGCAGACGCAGTTAAGACAGTCAACCTTACGTGTGTTTTACCACAAAAATGTTTAAAGACTTCCTGTGCTTTTTTTTTAATTGAAAAAATGAAACGTCCTTCAATAACGCTTGCTTTGGGGTCAGAAGCAGGCATCTGCTGAAATCCTGTAAGCAGTGAGCGAGGGAATCAGACGCAGAGAAACAGGGTTCGCGGAGACGCTGCAGAGATGGCAGGCATTGTGCTGGGTGCTGTGCTTGCCTTCAGTCTAGGTGTGGGCCAAGTTCCAAGCACTGATGACGAGAAACGAGTCAGACCCAGCTCTCGTCCCTGGGGCCTTTTCCCGCGGGCCCCGGAGGAAGACACGCAAGCACCAGGAAGTCAGGGAGCGCTGGGGTCGGCGTCCTGAACACTGGAGAAGATGGAGGAACCGGGCCCACAAAATGCACCGAAGCGATTTACACACAACCAGACGGACTGTGCGGGACGCAGCTTCAACATTGGCGGGTGACGGCTCCGTCCGGGTGGCAGTGACCAGGTCTGGGGGGAGGCGCTGAGGTGCCAGAAGGCACAGGGCCCCGCACAGCTGAGGCACCGCCAGCAGCTGCGTCTGGGACCCCAGGCCACTCATGTCACCCACGTGGTGTCGGCATTGCACCTGCTGTTCCCCTCCGCAGGCCCTCCCGGGAGGGGACCTGTGCCCAGGTGGGACACGGGGCCTCCTCTAAACAGCGTCCCTGGGGTGCCTGGGTGGCTCAGTGGGTTAAAGCCTCTCCCTTTGGCTCGGGTCATGGTCTCAGGGTCCTGGGATCAAGCCCCACATTGGGCTCTCTTTTGGGCAGGGAGCCTGCTTCCCCCTCTCTCTCTGCCTGCTGCTCTGCTGACTTGTGATCTCTGTCTGATAAATAAAATCTTTAAAAAAATTAAAAAAATAAAAAGCATCCCCATGGCATTCTGCCTCCTGGCGCTCACCCCAGCAGCTGACCCGCGGAGCCTGTGCCATCCTGGGCGGAGCTGAGACACCCCTGTTCAACCCACCCCTCAGTAACTATGCTGCGTAGGCAGGTTTGGAAAATGTTTCTGGGGTGCACACCGCAACAGAGAGAACCTTTGGGTTTTTTTTTTCCAAAAATCTCAATTTTTGCAATTGCTTTTCTGAAAGATGTGGTCAGAGTGTCACCTTCTGGGATGCACGTTTGCCTAGTTTTCTGAAATCCCCATGGTTGCCATTTTTTTTAAAATAAAGATTTTATTTATTTATTTGACAGACAGAGATCACAAGTAGGCAGAGAGGCAGAGAGAGAGAGGGAAGCAGGCTCCCCGCTGAGCAGAGAGCCCGATGTGGGGCTCCATCCCAGGACCCTGGGACCATGACCTGAGCCGAAGGCAGAGACTTAACCACTGAGCCACCCAGGTGCCCCGCCATGGTTTTTTAGTAGATTGGGTGGGACATAGACTTATCATGTTTTTAAATAGCCGGGAAGACCTGTTCATCTCCCATGGAAAACAGGGTACATGCGTATGACCAGGACGTCGTAAAGATGTCACCATTGGCTTCTCCATGCCCCTACAAAGCTTAGGGAGTGATCTCCCAAAATGCCTTCTCTCCAGCGACTGACCCCATCAGTCAGACCCGTTGATAAGGTGTGTGCGGTCTGGGGGATAAAGCACGAGGGGCTTCTTAGACCGCTGCTTGACACTAAGGTCCCTCTGTCTCTCCCCAGTGAGCCCCTTGCCCATGGTGAAACAGGGCATGGGACCCTCATTTGCTGTGTCTTTGTTCAGTAGCTGCTTCCAAAGCTTTCGTGCTTCCAGTGAAACAGGTTGGCTTTCAGAAGAAATCCCGCCTTCGAGTCCAGCCATCTCTCCCGTGAAGCACGTTCCTTGTCCGTGTAATTATGTCCCAGGAAGAGTTCGAATTAGGAAAGTCAGCAAATTAATAAAAGAGTCAGGAGAAACCTGCAAATTATTGGCACAGGCTGCCAAAGTCCTTGCCGACCTGTGGGGATCCCGAGTGCCCTGTAACGTCATGCTTTCCGCACACCAAGCTGAGGGGGGCCCGGTTTCCGTCACCACGTGGATCTGTGTGGGGCGCACGCTCGGGGACAAGGAACAGGGCCTCCGTTGCATTCACATGATCAAAACGAGAGTACCTGCGCCCGTCCCAGGCTAGAGAGGAGCAGATCAGCTACAGACCAGCGAGAGCACATGGAGAATGAGGGAATCACTTCCTCCCTACACTTGTGGGTGAAGGTGGACTTGGTCGCAGCTGGGGCAGGCGTGTTTGCGGACGGGGCTGGGGCTCTTCCAGCAGCGACACCCCCACGTCTCTCCCTCCGTGGTTGTGTGCATGACCGGGGCCTCGTGGAGAACATTTGTCATGAAGTGCGTTCGCTTTCCCGGGAACCTGGGCCTGGAATGTTTAGAGAGCAGCCTGACCTCACACACCGATTTACAAGTGAGCAGCCCTTCGGGCAAAGGCCCAGCGCCGGCTGAATACTGAGGCGTCTCAAGGCCACTCAGTGGCAGAAGCAGCACCAACATGTTGGAAAGGATACAGAGGTGCCACGAGCATGACAGCGGACTGCTCGAGAGCTCGGAGCCACAGGATCTCCGCGAGGGCGAGCATGGCGTGGGGGCTCGGCTGTGCCTGCTTGGAAGACACGAGACGGGCTGGAGACACGGCAGGAGGAATGGTGTAGGCAGAGGATCAGAGGCCTCCTGCTCACACCCTCTTGCCCCTGTAAAGGTCCTCACAGTGTTTCCTGTCGGCCTGGCTTTGGCCCTCAGGACGCGGCCTTGCGATGGCCCCCACGGTCCACCCCCCACGGCCCTCCGCCCCCACCCAGGACTTCCCAGCCCCTCCTGTGAATCCCACAGAATCTGTGCTTCAGCCAAGCTCTGGTTCATGAGGATGACACGGAAGAATTTACAAGCGAAATAAAACCTGAAGCAAAACGTATTTCAAGTCCTAACAGATGAAGGATGGAGGAGCGGACTGACCCGAGGACGACCTCACAGACCTGACATCAGTTCCAACCCCCCTTCCATCTGTCCATCACTGACTCCGTCAGAGCATGCGTCGTCTCTGGAATTCAGTACTTTCTAACTTTCACGGATACCAGGGGTGCCTCGGGGGAGTCAGCTAAGTGGCCGACTCTTGGTTTCGGCTCAGGTCGTGGTCTCAGGGTCGTGAGACGGAGCCCCGCAGTCAGGCTCTGCGCTCAGCGGGGAGTCTGCTTGATGCTCTCTCTCCCTCTGCCCCTCCCCACACCCAGCTTGTGTGTGCACGCTCTATCTCTCCAAATAAAAATAAATAAAATCTTAGAAGTTACAGATATTGAGAAAAAGTACAAACCAAACGTGCAGGCTGCTCACTGTTGCGGGAAGGAGCCCCACACCTCTCCCTGCAGCCCTCTAGCTCGCTGCTCTGGGCAGCCGTCGGCTGCCTTTCCAGGGGCACTTGTGTTTTCCTGTTTCTACCTCCTCCTCTGCGGACTGATGTCATGCGGTCTTGTGGCTGTTGGAGTTTGCCATCACCTGCTTATACCTTAGGATTTGCAGAAGACCCTTGCGACTTAGTTTTATTAAAAATGTGTTGCGTTTTGCTCTCTAGTTGACCTAATATTTTTTTCAAGATTGTACTTATTTGTATGACAGAGAGGGAGAGGGAGCACAAGCAGGGGGAGTGGGAGAGGGAGAAGCAGGCTTCCTGCTAAGCAGGGAGCCTGATGTGGGGCTCGATCCTAGGACCCTGGGCTCATGACCTGAGCTGAAGGCAGAGGCTTAATGACTGAGCCACCAGGCGCCCCCGCTGCCCTATTTTTGTGCTGTGACCCAGAGATGACACGTTTTGCTGCCTCAGTCAGCCCCCATCCTGCTGCTCAGAAAATTGTGAGAGATTAAGGGATTCTTCTCCTTATATTAAGTCACATCCACTTAATGTGAATAACCTTTAAAGATCTTCCACAGACTGGGGAGACCCTGTACAGATGGGGCGAGTGGACCTCCGCTGCTCCTGGCACCCTCCCGCCACATGCACGCACACGTGTACACAATGCAGGCACAGACACACGTGCACACACACATGCAAACGCACATGCAGTGCACTCCCTTGTCCTGACCTGCACACACATGCAGTGTGCACACACACTTGCACACGCACACCCATGCACACAGTGCACTCCCTTGTCCTGATCTGCACACCTAAGACACCTTCTGTGACCTTGTCAGTTTGCCAAATCTGGCTTGTGGAGGACTCCCGACCCCTGCTGTCCCTCGTGAGCACTGTTCACACACAAGCACTGATGGGCGTGTCTTCTCCCCGAATCGGGGCTGCACCACCGCTGACCATTGTCCGCTGAGCACTGCGCTCTGGCTGTCCCGTGTCACCCGTGTCACCCATACCTGCTGCTGGTGGCGCTCACCCACCTCATCACCTTCTGGGGGGAGGTTTTGCTGCATTCCAAGCATGTGTCTGCACTGCCCCATTTGGGCCGCCATAGACTGTGAACACTGGCTCCTTTTTGTTTGTTTTCTTGCTCAGACGGTCATCATGCCCTGGCCCCATCTTAGGATGAGAATAAAAACAATTCAGCGGCTGCGCTTTTAAGACTTAGCACATTTCTTCCCCACCTCTGTAACTGCCCCTCCTGCCTGGCTGGACCCCGTGGGAGGAATATGGGGGGCGGAGTCACGGGGAGCCCCAGGTGCGGACTGTCCACGTCAGTGTCACCCTCCCGTCAAGATGGCCTGAAGCTGGCGTCAGAAGGTCTTAGACTCCCAGATTTCAGATCTGTTGTGTGGATGGGAGACTAAGCTCCCAGAGGCAGAGCTCCCCGGCCACAAGGAGGCAAGATTAGGACCAGCAGCAAGATGTCCTGTTGCCCAGTCCTCAGCGCTCTCTGTGCTCCTCCCTGTTGTGCCGTCCGTCATCCCACATCATTCTTAGGGTTTCTCTTGTTGAGTGGAGCACACTCAGGGGCCACGGGAACATTCAAGCAGGAAGTGTTCCCTAGAGAGCTCGGTGCGCGGAGGGAGGGAGCCGTGGGGGCCTGAGGAGAATGACAGACTGCAGAGCGAGCCCTGTGGACGCCACGGTGTCCTGAAGAGTCCCAGGGAAGAAGGAACGGTTAGGGTACGAGCAGGTAACGAACTCATAACCACTAGTCAGAGACCGCGGTTTCAGAGTAAAGACACGTGCTGAAATTTACCAACCAAATCCAAAGGGAAAGTCACACCTTCTCGAACCAGATTCCAGGGATCAACTTCCAAAATCCAGTCCAGAAAACCGAGTGCCTCCCAGCGCACAAAGTCAACGTATGCAATCAAGCGGGTGCTGGTCGCTATACACGCGTAAGTGCCCTGAATCCCTGATTTCCGGGGGAGGCTGAGTCTGGACATTCTCTCAAAAGCCAGGAAAAATGAGCCTGTGGGGAAGCCCAGGATCCAGCGCTGAAATGCCTTAAACCTCAGTCTGTGTATCACCCACAGCTGCCGTACAGGGACCTCAGCAGGTGGTCGTTGTTGTTTAACGGAGATGATGTAGGAAACAGGCAAAAGGAAAAGTTAAATTTCCTTATGGCCTACAGGCCCCTGGCCAGACCTTGAAACAGGCAGAGCGACCTTCCTCTGGGTGCCCCGCTGCCTCTGTGTGGACACTTTGCTGAGGGCTGGAGGCAGTCCTACCCTCGCCCTCGTGAACCTGTGAGTCTACTTCAACATATAAAAATTGCTTTGGAAACTTCCTTTATCTCGACTCCCCCTTCTCCCCAAATAGCTCTCCCCTCAGGATGCCAGGATGCTGGAAACCTTGTTTCCAAAATCCCCGAGGGACTCACGCTCTCCCTAACCCCTCCAAACTGGGAACTGTAGAATCAGTCGCCCCTCCCAACCCCAGGGCACCTTTTCTGCCCACAGGTCCTGTCCCCGTGCTTTAATAAAACCACCGTTTTGCACCAAGGACGTCTCAAGAATGCTTTCTTGGCCTTCCTCCGTCAGAGATATCTGCATCTTTAGGGTTCCTCGGCACCACAGTGCAAGACAGAAAGCCCCCGTGTTCAGGCAGAGTCTGAAGCTCCTGGCGCCCATGCCAGGGTGCGGGCGAAGCAAATACAGGCAGTCGCGGGCTGCTTGCCTCTCCGTGTGTCCCTCTGCACGTCTTCTGGAAGGAATTCGGTCTGTAAGTTTTCCCAGAGCCGCAGCAGGTGCCGCCCTGACAGAGGCGAAAGCAAACACCCAAAAGAGTAGGATCCCATCGTCAGTCTCCTACTTCCAGAAGTTTCTGGGCTTTAGATTCAGAAGTTGGGAGGAACGTGGTTAACTGTTGTGATATTGTGATTTATAAAATGAGATGCGTATTTGCTCTACATCCTTTTCTCTGACATAGAGCTCCTAAAACCCCAGAATTTCCCCAGCGAGGGGTGCGGTGAGGTGTCTTGTGTTATGTTAAGGAAGCAAAGTTTTCAAAGCACCACCCCCCCCTCCCCGGGCTCATTGCCGCCACAAGCAACCACGTGATGGGAGACCCGGCTCTTTCTGCCCCTCTGGGGTGGGGATGGGGCCAGAGTGTGAATTAATCACCACTGGCCAATGATTAATAACGAGCCCCCCTGAGAGCCCAGGCTGGGAAGGCGGTGCCAACGAGGCCTCCCCGCTTGAGCCCCTCCCCACGCTTGGCCCACCGTGTGTCTTACATCTGGCTGACTGTGTAAAATGTTTCTCTGAGATCTGTGACTCCAGCAAATCAAAGCCAGTGAGGGGCTTGTGGGGACCCCCAAGGTAGAGCCTATAGCTCAGAAGCCCAGGTGACAACTTGCCCTTTTGATTGGCATTTGGGGTTGGGGGAGGTCTTGTGGGACTGAGCCCTCACCTTGTGGGATGTGATGTGATCTTCACGTAGATCCTTTCAGAATTGAGTTGAATTGTAGGACACCAGCTGGCGTCAGGAAACTGCTTGGCGGTGTGGAGGGAAACCCCAGCCATTAGAATTGGGTACAGAACCACACCTGTTCCCCTGACACTGGATCTTTCTGGAGCTGGACCAGCCAACAGTGTTCAAAGCACAGTGAACTCAAGCTGAGGCTGTCTCCTTCTGTCCACGACAAGGACTCATGAAGCCCCAGCGGTGCTCACGTTGACACCAGGCTCCTGAGCTCTGCTACCCAGTTTGTCTCTGGGTTCTGGCCTTGAACGTGGTTGGGACCCTTGGTGCTCACAGAGGCTCGTCCTTCCTGCCCGCCTCCTTCCCAGCCGAGCTGGCGAAGCCATCCCCCGGAGGGAATCAACCTGCTTGGACAGATGCAGGACCTTAGGCCGGCCAGGTGATCTGATACCTCGTGCAAGCCTGTTTCCTCATCCATAACATGGGACTTAAAAACAGGCTTCATATGGTTTTGTGATATTGGAATAAGAACATGCATGTAAAGATCTTAGCAGCACGCAAGCTCTCCACTAATATTAGCCACTTTATTATACACGATTTTATGGAAGGGTGTGAAAAATTTATTGACGTGTACTGGGTAGCTGGCCAGATCTCTGGGAAAGCCATAAGTTCAAGTTCCAAGGCTACGCCGTGAGCAGTCGCCATCACATCCCCAGGCCCGGGAACCACAGCTCTCTGCCGTGTTGGCTGCTATGTCCCAGGGCCCTGCCTTCTTCTTCTTCTTCTCAACACCGAGTCCTCAAACAGGTGTACACTGAAAGCAGCCGGGTCATTTCTGGACCCAAGTGCCAAGAAAAGCTTAGAAAGTAGAGCTCTACCTTGGACAGGCATGGTTCCCAAGGTGGGAAATTCCGCCAACGTAAGAAAGCTTGGCACGTGTTCACGTTGACCGATGACTGTTCCAAGGGACCCCCTACCAGGAGAGCTGGGCCTCTTCCTTGGACGGCCCACCACCCTGCACATTCCTCTGTCGGGTCCTCCCTGCCTCTGCAGAGGCTGGGTCTCCTCGTGTGGGCAGCCGCCGCTGGCTCTGACACACCGAGCAGATCTAAGTCCTCATCCTGTCCCCCTCCGCACCCAGCTGGGATGCTGACTGGACAGAGAGGCCTCTTAGTAAAGGACCGCTCAGCTGCTGGTTGAAAACACGCACTCCTGGGGCAGGGGTGGCACGGACTCTGTCCTGTCTTCTGCATCCTGTGAGTATTTGAACTCAGAGCTCTCATGTCCTCCAGCCCCGGGCCGGCTACCCGTGAGCACTTGGGCTGCGGGCCCCACGAACTGCAGTTGGCCATGCATTCAAGCGGGTTCTGTGGGCACTGAGATTCCTGCCATGCTAGTGAATTAACTTCAGAATATCTTGTTCTTCTGGGACGGGTAACGGCTGGAAAGCACCCAGAGCACCAAGTGCTTATCCTACCTGGATGTCAGCGGGGACCACGATGGGCTGGTCATTCTTAAAATACCGCTGTACGGAAGTTTGCACCTCGAGGGAAAGGTCCGCAGATGGATTCCAAGAAGCCACTGGGACTGTTTCAAGCATGCAAACGAAGCACAGTTTTCTGCATTTCCGCTTCAAGCTTTCCTGAAACGTGGAAAGAGTTCACTATTCTGAGTGTCTGCCAAGAGCTCCCTGTATGTGTGTGACGGGGAAGGCACTAGCAGGAGAGCAGGAGGCCAGGGAAGCCTATGGAACGGCCAGCTATCCCGCAGCTGAGAGCAAGTACCTCAGAACACTCGTCAGTCACGTTTAACACAGAGAACGTCATCGATGTCTGCTCACAGACTCCTCAGACTTCACAGAAAACCACACTTCCAAGCTTATAACAGCAATAAGCGGTAAATGTGTATTTTCCATGGAAAATAATTTCCTCAAAAGCAGGAATGCTTTAGACTTGGCATTCAGAATGTGTTAACTTGCTGAAAGAACCTTTAGCTTCTGTCTTGTATCATGAAGAAAAATAGGTCATCCTTCTGGAAGAAGACTCAAAATACTTCATATAATGACTGACTGACGTCACTCAGCACAACGGGCTCGGGGTCCATCCGTGGGCTTGTGGATGGTGAGACTTCGGTCTTGTTAGGGTTGAGAAAGATCCCACTGTGTGTGTGCGCGTGTGTGCGCGTGGGCATGAATAAGACGCATTTTTAAATCCATTTGTTGATGGACACTTAGGTTGTAAATAACAGGGCAGTGAACATGGGGCTGCTGAATCTCCTGGAGTTCGTGTTATACGTTCTCCGCATCAGCACTCAGCAGTGGGATTGCTGGGCCACAGGGTAGCTCTGTTTTTACTGTTCGAGGAACCTCCGTGCCGTTGTCCACGGCGGCTGCACCCGTCTGCATTCCCACCAACAGAGCAGAGGGATCCTTTCTCCCCACATCCTCGCCAACGCTTGTCTTCTGATGTTAGCCGTTCTGACAGGTGCGAGGTGACCTCTCACACCGGTTTTGATTGGGGTTTCCCTGGTGGTGAGTGACCTAGAGCATCATTCATTTACCTACTGGCCGTGTGTGTGTCTTCTTTGGAACAATGTCTATCCAGACCCTCTGCCGATCTTTTAATCAGATTGTTCACTTTCTGCTATTGGGTTGTAGGAGTTCGTTACATTTTTGGGACAGTACCTCTATGTCAGGTATATGATTTACAAATATTTCCTCCTGTTCGGTAGGTAGCGCTCTCATTTTGCTGACGATTTCTCCTGCTGTGCCTAAGCTTTTCAGTTTGATCTAAACCTACTTATTTATTTATGCTTTTGTTGCCTTTGTTTTTGGTGCCAGATTAAAAAAATCATCATGAAGGCCAGTGTCAATGAGCTTACTACCCTTGTTCCTTCTAGAAATTTTATGGGTTCAGGCGTTCAAATCTGCTTTGAGTTAATTTTTGTCTGTGGTGTAAGAAAACGGTCCAGTTTCCTTCTGCACGTGGCTGTCAGTTTTCCCAGCACCATTTGTTGAAGAGACCGTCTTTCTCATTATACATTCCAGTCTCCTTTGTCACAAATTGATCCTATGTAAGTGCGGGTTTATTTCTGGGATCTCCATTCGACCGTACTGTTCCGGTTTTTGCCAATGCCATGCTGTTTTGATAACTACAGTTTTGCAACATAGTTTAAAATCACGGCCCATGACGCCTGCAGTTCGTTCTCAAGATCGCTTTGGCTGTTCGGGGTCTTTTGTGGCTTTGTACAAATTTTAGGGAGTTTTTTTCTGTGAAAAATGTTATCAGAATTTTGATAAGAATTGCATTGATTCTACAGATTGCTTTGCGTAGAATCAACATTTTAACAATATTCTTTCAATCCATGAGGATCGTCTATCTTTCCATTTATTTGCATATTCAATTTCTTTCATGAATGTCCTATAGTTTTCAGAGTATAGGTCTCTCATGGTCTTGGTTAAATTTATTTCCAGGTATTTAACTCTTCTGATGCAATTTTAAATAGGATTGTTTTCTTAATTTCTCATTCTGATAGTTTACTGTCAGCATGTAAAAAAGCAATATATTTTTATATATTGATTCATGTTCCACAGTTTTACTGAAGTGACTTATTAGTTCTAATAGTTTTTTATGGAATCTTGGGGTTTTCCATATAATATCATGCCACCTACAAATAACAGCAATTTTTATTTCTTCTTTCCAATCTGTATCCTTTATTTCTTTTTCTTCCCTATTTGCTCCAGCACAGCCCTGCTATGTTAAATGGAGGCGGCGAGCATCCCTTTCTTGCTCCTGATCTTACAGGAAAGGCTCCGCACCGCTGTGTGTAACGGTAGCTGTGGGCTTGTCACAGAGTTATACCGGATATTCCCCTGATGTTCACTTTGTTGCAGTTTTTTATCACACATGGACTTGGAATTTTGTCGGTTTGTTTCTACATGTGTTGAGTTGATCGTGTGATCTCTACCCTTCATTTTGTTGATGTGTTTGTCACACTGACTCCAAGATGTGGAACCTTAGTCGCCGCCCTGCCGTAAACCCCACAGGACTGCGACATAGGATCTTTTTAACGTGGTGCTGAGTTTAGTTTGTTCATAGCTTGCTCGGGACTTTTGTATCTATGTTCATCAGGGATACCAGCCCGAGATCCTTCTTGTTGTATTCTTGTCCGGTTTTGGTATCAGGAACGCAGTCTCTTTGGAAAGATTCCTTCTCTTCTGCCTTTTGGAGACATTTCAGAAGGATTGGTACTAATGTGTCGTTGAGTGTTTGGCAGAACTCGCCAGTGACGCCATCTGGTCCTGGACTCTTGTTTGTTTGGGCAGTTTTGATTACTGATTCGATCTCCCTACTAGTTATCAGTCTGTTCATATTTTTTAATTTCCTCATGGTTCAGTCTTAGTAGGTTGTGTGTTTCTAGGAATTTGTCAGTTTCTTCTAGGTTGTCCAGTTTCTTGGTATATAAATGTTTATTTCAGTCTCTTGAGGGACTTTGTATTTCTGTGGTATCGGTTATAACATTTCCTCTTTCCTTTCTTTCCTGATTTGAATCTTCTCTCTTGGTGACTCAGCTAAAGGTTTGTCAATTTTTTTTTTTTTTTTAAGATTTTCTTTCTTCAAGGGAGGGAAAGTGTGTAAGAGCACAGGAGCATGGGGGGCAGGGGGAGGGGGAGAAGCCGCTCTCTCTGAGCAGGGAGGCTGACACGTGCTGGATCCCAGGACCTTGGGATCATGACCTGAGCTGAAGGCAAATGTTTCATGGACTGAGCCCCCCAGGCGCCCCAAACGTTTGTCAATTTTGTTTATGCTTTCCAAAGAACCAGCTCTTGGTTTTATCAGTTTTTTCCACTGTCTTTTTAATCTCTATTTAATTTTAATTGATTGATTGACTGAATTCACTTCTGTTAGTACCCTGAGGCGGGTAGCCTGCGGAGAATTGCCCGATTGTTACAGCCCAGTTACAGCACCTAGCAGTGCACGGCTCCATGGTCTCCAAAGCCAGGCAGTAAAGCAGGTGCCTGAGGGGCAGCCACAAAAGCCAGGGTGCCAGATACACGTGAAGGCTGCCTGCCAGGAGATACTGGCTCACTCTGGAATGCAGCAGTGGAGGGGACACAACATGGCACCTGCCAGTGGGACTGAGGCAGAGCGGGAGTGTACAAATGGTGCCCGCTGGGAGAGGAAAACATGGTGCCCATCAGCTGGAGCAAGACATGGACAGCATGAAGATGGTGCTCACCAGTTTCTGTCGCAGGAAAGTCTCCCAGCAGGTTCCCGTACACGTGTGTTAATTAGGTGCCTGCCCCATGGTCTTACATTTAATATAAGCAAATGATCATGCTTCACGTACAGTCTGGGCACAGTCGGCTGCTCTGCACTGGGTGGGTCTAGGAACATAAGCCTTTCAAGGGTCATTTCTCAGTTCTCTATACCTTCATGGGCATCAGGGATGTGAGTCACATCACTTTTCAAAGCTAGATGTTCTGGGGGCTCCTCTCTCAGGTGCAGGACTTAAAAGTTGGGGTTCCCAATGTGGGGTTCAGACCTTTCAGTCCTCAGGAAGAATCTCCAGGATTTGAGTTCCCTCCTGGGTGTGGGTCTCTGCATCGGTGTGGGTTCACACTGAAATTCAGTCTCATTCTCTCCAACCTGCTTCAGTGTGTTCCATGAGCATTTGCCCAATGTGTAGGGCTCAGTCTTTTGGTTTTTAGGTTGATTTCAGAGGAAACTGTTGATATGGAGCTGTAGATTCTGTGTCTGTGGGAAGAGGGGAGTTCAGGATCTTCCTGTGTTGCCATCTTGAACTAAAATCCAAAAATATAATTTTACAACATTAATCAGCAGGAAAAAAATGTCTGTAGAACTTTTGGGGTCCATGGGCTACACATTTTTACCCAAAGGTAGTTCAAACCTCTAACTGTAGGTAAGTTCATGCAGATGTAGCAAACCCACAGATCGTAACTCTAAACTCCAGAATGGATTTTATAGGCGAGTTCAACATCACTAGGTATAAGAATGATATGTCTGAAAATTTAGGTATTATGCCAGACCAGTGAGGAAATATTTTCATTGTATGACTCATTTTTAACCTCCAAAGGCATATTTTGTAGCCAAATACTTTGTTTCAAATAGTTTAATTAAAATTTAAATAGTCAAAACCATTGTTTCCTGGGTGCCTGGCTGGCTCAGTCCGTAAAGTCTGTGACTCTCAATCTCAAGGTTGTGAGTTCAAGGCCCATGTTAGGTGTAGAGATGACTTAAAAATAAAATCTTAAGGGGCGCCTGGCTGGCTCAGTGGGTTAAGCCTCTGCCTTCGGCTCAGGTCATGATCTCGGGGTCCTGGGATCGAGCCCGGCATCAGGCTCTCTGCTCAGCAGGGAGCCTGCTTCCTCCTCTCTCCCTGCCTACCTCTCTGCCTACTTGTGCTCTCTGTCTGTTAAATAAATAAATTTAAAAAAAAAAGATTTTATTTATTTACTTGACAGAGAGCACAAGTAGGCAGAGAGGTAGGCAGAGAGAGAGGAGGAAGCAGGCTCCCTGCTGAGCAG